>JAMKCH010082608.1:0-10730 GCA_023653785.1 Ophioderma brevispina | reverse complement strand
ACCCATAAATTCAGCAATACCTTGACTTTGGAATATTTTTGTGGTATCAGACTGTAATTTGTAATTTGTAAATTGGTTACCGGGGAGTTTTTTATATGCCTTGGGAACCATTTGGTACTCAGGGGGGCGAGTTGTACTACGTGGGGCGAGTTTGTACAGTGTGGGGCGAGTTTGTACTGTGTGGGGCGAGGTGTACATGGGGCCAGTTTGTATGGCCAGTTTGTTTACATGGGGCGAGTTTGTACTTGGGCGAGTTGACTTGTATCCTCTTTACACTGCCTTATTAGTGATGGAAAACGTGCGCTACACGATAAGGACTGCTCGCGAGACTAATAAATTGGGTGACGACTTTTCGTTACAATATGCTGATGTAACCAAAATGTCCTAAATTCTTGTCCACAAGACTTGGTCTTAGCAAAATCCATAGAACTGAATTAAATCTTCTTTTGTAACCAGTTGAATTCGTCAAAGAAAACTAATGTTGTACTTTAAGCCATAACACCTCGGGTAGTAAAAAAAATGTTTAAAATACGTCAGTCACAGGACTGTTGACAGTTGTCAAAAACAAATTGAAGTTCAGCCTGCACTGCAGCTGCCAGGTGACATGGTCATGGTGAAGGTCCTTTCAACCAAGTTCAAGGTGACCATGATTGAAGGTATGCCCGAGGTTGCTCTGGCTTTTCTCGCTACGATAGCCCTACTATCTCGACGTGCAACGCTACGTGAACGAGCTAGTTGAGTCCGTTCATCCTTCACTGCATTCAACCTCATTTACGGCAACGTTAGTGCATCCAAGACTGCATCAATACTTCATTCCAAGTGCAATGCAATGCGTGTGAAGAAACAGTGCACCGATTTCCTTACCACCTTGGCCGTGGCAACAAAATTGCACCTCTTCTTCATGCCATTGCGTGTAATCTTCTCTTTATTTGCTGCTATATCACAGTATATCACAGGGGGTAGGACATACCAACCTCAACATCAACAGCAATTCAAACTGCATCAACTCCGGGTGCTAGTCTGTTTCAAAGCCTTAAGTTAACGGTAGGCTGGCGCTCTTGCGTATTCGAACGGTTTATACAAACAAGACAGGCCTGGTCACAAATTTTAAATCAAATGACCGTTTATTCGTTAAAAAGTCGTTTTGGAAATTAACACTATTTTGCAGCGGGTTTATCCCCTCACCCCGACGGATTTTGAAGTCAATAATTTTTTTTCTTATTTTATCAGGATATTACTAAACTTTTGAACAAGGTTTTAAGAGATGATTTTGTTAATGTACTGGGACCGAGACTGCCATAGTACAGTTCCACAAATTACCAAATTACCAAATTACCGTTTGGAAATCCCCCAGGGTCTCAGCCAGGATTGTAATTTGAGGGGAGGCTGAGACTGTTCTTCGTGCCGACTTTGTCCTAATTAGGCTGATTTTGCACGATTTTGTCAAATTTGTACGGGGGCTAGCACCCCCTGAGCCCCCTCCCTGGCTACGCCACTGTCCCCAATGCCCAAATCTAGCAGATCGTGTCCTACCCCCCTGGTATAGTCATATATGTTTACTTTCTTCCTCTCGCACGTATTCATTTCTTTATATTTCGTGGAATTGCCCTTGACACGTATGACACTAATTATGCTTTATTTGTGATGCAAAACTGCACCAAAGTTAAAATAATATTACTGTGATGCGCGCATCAAGATGCGGGGTGGGGTGTAGTATGCCAATTTTACTGCAACCCTCGCAAGTGTACTGCAACCTGTTGACCTGGGGTGACATGCAGTAAATCGCTTATGAGTGCAGCAGAAGTGACGGAACATTGCAGCAAATTCACTGCAATGCAGTGGCAGTGCAGTAGGTGGAAGAATGACGACCTTAATTGTTAAAGGGGGGGGATGACCAGATTTAAAGAGACATTAGAATTTCCATGAAAGAAGGTCCCCCAATTTTTTCTCTAACCTAGGTTTTTTTACATTTTGGAATGCTTACCATAGTATTAGAATCACACCTGAGTGAATAAGCCGAATACGCCGTCTTTATGTAATAGTGCATGATTTAGTAGTTCTGTCGTGGCACGACAGAAAGTCAAAGCAGGGGTTTTTCTATGGGGAACGATTACGATAGCCATGCAGTTCAAAACAAGGTTTGCGGTTTTCTTTTGCAACTTTGTCCAATAAACCTTCCAAACGTTCGCGGATGTTGTCTACAACCGATACACTGAAATTTGAGAGAACTTCATATCTAAAAAAATCTCTCCCTGTCACTTCGTGTCTCCATTTTTAATTGATAGATGGTCTTCACCCAAAACCCATCTGTAAAGGTTCGCACCGATATTTCAACCCGTTTTGAACTTGAAGTGAGAGTTAAAAACATGATTTTGTAAATCCCCCTAGAGTATGTGTAA
Source organism: Ophioderma brevispina (assembly GCA_023653785.1). NCBI lineage: Eukaryota > Metazoa > Echinodermata > Ophiuroidea > Amphilepidida > Ophiodermatidae > Ophioderma > Ophioderma brevispina. The sequence goes on along the minus strand of JAMKCH010082608.1, from coordinate 8,331 downwards.
ATGGAATATTGGTCGACCAAAATGGGGCATATGTTTCGCTCAAAACATCCAAACCAAACATCCTTTCCCCAGAATATTTCACAGGGTAAATTAGAAAAATAGTAAGATTTCTTCGATACCAATTTTACTACTGTAAAATCTGGGGTCCCCCAGTCAGATGGGGAGGGGGATAATAAAATCACATTTTTAGCTATCACTTCATAAGGGGTTGAAATATTTGCACAAAGATTTGAGGTGAAGGCCATTTTATCAATCAAGATGAAAACTTTTAGTTAAAATTGGGTTCGTCCCCCTTTAGCAGAGACACTGACCACTGTGAAATACACGCCCCTAACTATGGACATCTCGATTGATACCTTTAAAAATATAATGCACCTGTCTGTGCAGGACAGAGCAGGGTTTGGGTTTTAACCAAACCAAACCGGGTCAAAACTAATTTCACAAGTCAGTTGACTAAATTGAAAAAGCATGTTTTTTCATGCCTGCATTTGTCTATTTTTGACCTGGTTTTGAGCATGCATGGATTTGTACACTGTGTGACCTGGTTTTGACCATGTATGCATTTGAACACTGTTTTGAAACCTGTGTTTTTTGACCATGTATGCATTTGTACACTGTTTTGACCTGGTTTTGACCACGTATGCAATTGTACTATTGGACCATTTGTACTGTTTTTGACTACACCCATCGATGTGTGTATCCTCAGCTTTGCTCAGTACAACCCTCAACACACAAATACAGACTAGGATTGCATAGCAGCATGTTTTGGTATGACATCATGTTCTGTTTACTTTTTTTGTATTTGACAGAGTTATCTCCACTCAAATACAAAGACTGTAACACGGACAAGTTATTATTATTAAGACTCTCGGTTTGCCCGCATCTTTCGCGCGGGCAACGCTAGCTGAATTTGACTGGGAGCGGTCACTAAACGGGTTGATCACTCTTCCCATAACGCAAAACTTCAGAGACATTATTTTCTCCAGTCTTCTCCTTTATTTGCATTTTGTATTCCTCAAATGTGTTTAGGTTCAAGAGCTGTCAAGATTTAGGCCCCCCTATCTCAATATGAGCTATGAAGCTACCAGGTGAACATTGCTACCAAATGTGCTGGCACATGCACTCCGAATGACCCCTCAGTGGCGGCCCTCTTGGGAGAAAGTTGAGGTAAAATCTTGACCTGTCACATTTTGATGGGAAATCATGAAAAGTCATTCGTTTTTTTGGGTGCTACCCTCCAACGGACCTATTTCCTTCCCGGCCGTAACTTGCGCCAGTCACCCAGCACCAATAGCTTGGATTTCTACTCTCTTATTAAAACTGTCCAAGGGGTTGGAAGGGGGGTCAATTTAGATGATACGCGTATGTTAGGCTATTAACACATTGTCAACGATTCCCATTTTTTTTCGACAATTTGATGAATCCTCAGTTTTTCACCCAAAGACCGTGTCCTTTTTCAGAAATGTTTACCAACTGTCCACCACACCACAAAGACCCCCCCTTTTTTTTAAATTTAGTAAATTTCATGCTCAATTTGACTCCTTTCACCCAAGAACCCCTTGCTTTGAAACACATCTTCTCTATCACCGAATGCGCCTCTAGCTTTTGAAAACACCAGCACACTGACCCCAGCATCATCACTTTTCATACGTGGTATTTCCCGTCGTAGGTGATACATGTATGCCCCCCTTTTTCAATTTTAAGTGCGCTTAGTTTGCAAAATACAAAACACAATAGGTTATTTGAAAGTATTTTTCAACTGAAATTTATAACCATACAGTATTGTGCAAATTCTTGCTCCTCCCGGGAGCCATTTAGCGCCTAAGATGTCCTATATAATACCTGTTGCTCCTGGTGCCATTCTGTAATCCATTCCCCTTGCATTCCGGCGCCAGACTCTTTTTTTTGGAAGATAATAAAAATTCGGGGGGGGGGGGGGAAAGAAGAAATTTTAGGAGAAAACCATCCAAAATTTGTGCAGATTTTGCCCAATTTTTTGCTAAAATGTGGTATTTTTTGGCTGCAAATCGCTGATTTTTGACAAAACATTGTCATTTGTTTTGTCTCTTGGGAGCAACATCTCAAGTCTGGCTCGCCACTGCATGGCCACATTGTTAAATATGTGAGGTTTGTTCAATCACAGAGAGACACGGATTTTAATCAAGTGTTTGGGTTTGACCATGGTTTATAGGAACAAAGATGACCTCATTCAACATCATGCCTATCACTGGAACTGGAACCACCTTTTAACGTACTTTTGAATGGACCCCAAAAATTTATTCTGAGGGTCTACTAGTTTTTAAAATGCCGCTTTTAAAGAGTTCAAAACAGTGCAAAGTCTTCAACTATTAACATTCATAGACCTACTTTCACTTACATCATAGTCATGTATTACTGTAAATCGATTTGATTTTGATTTTTACTCTATTTAATGCGACCACAATATTCCCCCTTTTTTACTCGATTTGGCCCCCGTTTCCTTGGAGCCGGCACCGTTTGGGTAGGCTTCTACGTGGTCTGAAATGTTTTTTTTTTCAATTTATAAATAAACAGCGACAAAATAGTCAGAACATGATAATTTTGTTATTTTGTTGTGTAACGCACTTGAAATTTTAATCTATATACATTTTATCAAAAGTCCTCGGCAAAAATCCTGTTGAGTGTACACTCATCAGGCGAATCCCTTCACACATGACTATAACCATTTTAAGGTCCTAAAATGATTGTGATGTATTCCAATTCGACCTCAACCAGCCCTTTTTCTTGCGCATAGTGCTAACTTTTTTCCAATTGGACGCTACGGGAGTGTCCCGGTAAATTCTTGCATTCCATGATAAATAGTTTAGATGAATTTACGCCTGACCACATAAATAATTAATCATAACGAAACGAAAGTCCTCCAATCTTGGCAATCAAAATGTATGATTTAACGATAAATTAAAAAATTTAGTTAAGCCAAATTTTTACCAATTTTTGGCGCAAAGGTCCCACAATGTGAAAGAAAATGCAAATGTCACGGTTTAAATATCTCTCAAATCTCTGCTGGTTATGGCTATAGCAATGGTCCCCTTTTCGGCAAAATCATATAGATATGGGCCCTACTTCAGATTCGAGGCACGTTACGATGAGTATATACGCGTCCGTCCCTATACCCACACCAACCTTGAAGACCCCACCCCAGTCCTATTTACATTTTTTGTTCCATATACTCTTTAATTGTATAATTGAAAATTATGTTATTATTCTAATAATAGTACAGTATTTTGCTTTATTTCCCAAGTACAGCAAATACTGTAATTTTTTTCTATTATTCTACAGTATTTTGCTGTAAACTTGCTGTAATATTTACAGTTGTGAGAGTAACCACATTGTGCAATTTTATACCCCACCACACGCATTTCACATTGAATGTCACCCTTGGTCAATAGAGTAAACAATTTGCCAGCCATGTTGCCAGAACCAGTCCTAATAAAATGCTTCAAAATACACCATAAGCGTTGTTTTTTTTTTTCCTGCTGGTGTTTTTCCTGTTGGTGTCTTTATTGCAAGACGTTGAGTAAAAGATGACAAATGAAACTCAGCCCCTTTACACACACACAATACCATGAACCGGTAATGACATATAGGATTACGTACACCTCTATCATTTTGGCATGTTTTAAATGAGTCCCTCCCCCCCCCCCCCCCCCCCCCCCCCCCCCGGTTTTTTTTGAAAAAAAAATCATGTTCATCCTTCATTCGATCATTATACTAATAGGTTTCCCTATTACTTTGTTTGTGGGCATCAAGTTTGTTTTTTATCCAGGACTTCATGGCCCATATTGACACCAAAATTAATTTGCTAACACATCGGAAAGGTCCCAAGTTTATGCTGTAGTAATATTTGTACACCAAGTATACCAGCAGACAGTACCCTGACTTATATTAAGCTCCCCCCGCGATCCTGCCTGCCCACACATAATCTGACTGAAACAAAAGGTCACAAATTTTTGCACCAATAACACGTTGGTGACCAATAGGAAGTCCTCAAAGGACTAAAATCCACTAATCTAATCATCTGACGGTTTTTGCCAATAGACCTTCTTGTTCTTCGTTGTCCATCACAATAAATAATCTTTTACATTGAAATCGCACAACGTCAAAACTCCAACTGGATCAATGTCATAATTAAGCCACTACCATGAATAATAACTACGTACCCTGGACGAAGGTATCCCCCATTTTTTCAATTAAGGTTCGTATTTACTCTTTTTCACCCCACCTGATTCATACGCATTAACTAACGTTTACAACACTTTTGTTTTTGCATTTTCATGAAATTTCATCAATCTATCGCAGTTTGACAACATGTTTTTTGAAATACCTACCCCGAGCAATCGCAATCAACGAGGAAGGGAATCATCTGACTCATAACGGTCACATTTCCACACAGGTCAGCCATCCATGAAACACATGGCGATTTTTTCGATCTTTATAGTAATAGATTTAGGCACTGAATTGAAGAGATGGTCAATCATCCATGCCATTTCACACCTTACATGGTTAACCCTTCGCAATGGCCAATGATTGGCAGTTGCTGCTGTTGATGTATGTACGGTATTTACAAACAATGCACAAACCTCCTGTTCCTTTCTTTTTATGAAACTGAGCAAGTGTAATATCCGTATTTATGTTAACATTTGAACTATATCACAAACAAAGTGGTTTTAGGTTAAGTTTTCCTGATATTACTACTTTTCAGGAAAGCCATGTGGACAGTTGTTGTTCTTTCAAGACCCTGTCTTCCATTGGTGACAGTAGGAACCGGAAGTTTGACCCTTGCACATGCATTTGTATTGTTTTGACCATGTGTATAATTTGTATTATGTTTTGACAGTTTGAACAATAATGCATCATGTGATTTGTTTTTGACATGTGTTGATCATACTTGAAAAACGCACCTAGTTCAGCAACCAGAAACGCACGGGGTGGGGGTTGTGTGGGGGGGGGGGGGGGGGTGGGTGGTTGTGGTTGGGGGGGTGGTTGGGGGGGGTGGTTTGGGTGTTTTTGACCACTGTGTATTATTTTTGACTATTTTCTGGTACTCTTTGGGTCCAGCTGTACAATTTAATTTACAAAATGGAAACTTTTCCTGAAATTATTTTTACAAGTTAAAATCGGACATTTTGTTTCCATTTTAGGCTACGTACAAAATTAAATTTTGACCAGTATCTAGTTTTGAACACTTTCTGGCTTAAGCTTCAAGGTACCCTAAATCTTACAGGTATCCTAGCACTACAGACTTGAAACAATGACATTAACTGTTTCTAGAAAACACAAGTTTTGAATATTGTGAAATCAACTTGTTCTTCATGCATGTACCATTAGGTTTTACACTGTGGTTTGACCACTTTTTACACTTTTAAGTGTCAAAAAATTCAAATCTCAAATTGTTTTTTATATACATGGTTAACAAAAGGGGTAAAGAAATGCACTACTAGTGCTTTGGTCTATTAAGGCCCATATTCTTCCTGAATTACTTTCATTATATATGGGTAGCATATTTATATTTTCATTGTGGCTCAAATAAATATTTCTTTTACAAATATGCATGGACAAATTAGTTAGACGCAAAAATGCTTTCATCATCACACATTTAATGTCCAACACTTTCAACCACAGCCAAGAAAGAAGAACTCGTTCTGAAGCACACTGTATGATATTGATGTCATCTGCATACAAGAACACGCTGTGCACAGTGAACCTCTACTACAGAAGAATAATCCATGGATATCACTTATTACAGCCTCTGCCTGGAAAACAGAAAGGCAGCTACAGGATGTTTGGGGTTTCTTTATTCACCAAAGGCTCTCAGTCATGTGCCAACCTTATCAACTTTAATGAGCGCATCTTGAACCTTACACCTGACGGTCAATCCCGCAAACAACATTCATCTGCTGTTACCAGCCCCACAAATAACTATCCAGAGAACTGTCCTCTCACTTTTACCATGACTTTCCATGCTACCATAACAGTTCCAGCCCATAATCTTCTGTACATCCCTGGAATTACAACGCTAAGCTGGGGCCTGACGACACGACTGTTCACTTGCAACAACGAGTCCAAAAGAAAATGAGAATGTACAGAAGGACTTCATGGAACACTTTAACATTGTTGCCACTAATACCAAATTCCAAAATCAAGCAGGTAGACTGTGGACACACTGCCGCCCCAAATGGAGAACTTGTGCAACTGGACTATATTCTGGTCAGAAGAAGTGGATAACAAGGCATTATGACTCAAGATCCTACAACACTTTTGAAGCTGTTAAATCTGAGCACAGAATTGTCTCATGTAGGAGTCGGATAAGTTATCGTCAAGAACCCCAGGCCTACAAAAAGATTTTTTGGTCTTTCTGGGACCTTTCATAGTAATGGAAAAATTTATGTCCAAATCGCGCACATAACGAGGCGTACGCGAGAGTCCTTACGGCCGGGTCCCAGGGCCCGCTTAGGGCCCTGGAAGCCAAGGTATTTTGATGCGCTCTGGTGCATCGAGCCTGTTTTTGAACCTTTATTGGGTAAATTTTAAGCCATAATTTCACAAATATAGACATATTTTCTATAATAATTCCATGATTCATGCTGTAGTTAAAAATTTCCGTTGGAAACTTAGACTACAAAAAGGGTAAACATAATGTAAAGCATTCAGTCAATTTAATTGTCATATTCAAGACTTAATGTTATACCATTTTATTATTCGGAAGGGGGACGGCCGAGGGGATAATGAGAAGTGGGATAACGTGTAATTTTATTGAAACTGACAATATTATTTTTCTTTAATTAAAATTTGCAAACAAAGACCAAAGAAAACTACACTTGGTCTTTCTGGTGTTTTTTTTAATTATGAAAAATCATTGTCCACTAAAATATAATTGTTCAAAAATCAAACATGTACTTTGTTTTCTCCAGCGCCCCCTCCCCCACCCCACCCTAAATAAAATAAAACAACAAAAAAAAAAATAACAAAATTTACAACTCCTCCTACCAGATATGCTTTCTAAAATACACCCTATTATCAGCATGGACTAGTCCAAGGGGTAAGCCACAGCTGGCCACAGCCCTGGGAGGTGAACTTCAGGTAAAGTGGGTATTATCAGGGATCCTAATGGTATATGCATTATTTGAATTACAAGGCTAAAGTAGGGTACATTTCACCACGAAGGTACTGATTTCATGGATCTTTTTACGTTTAAAAATAAACCTATGCACATAAACATGATTTAAATAAGAATTTTGGATAAATACATTCAATATGTATGTTTTATATTTTCAAACAAAATTGATTGATTGGATTCATCATTTTGAATGGAAAACTTTGAATGAATTTCTCAAGCAGAAACTCACTTAGGGTTAATGATGACAATAAAATGCATGAGCTACTGGTCGCGAGGACCGCCAAGAAGAAACTTATTGTTGACGTAATATTATAGGCTGTTGCATTGTCGATTAAGGATCCATGTTCTGCTTTCTACACTTGTTGAAATGATGGAAGGAGGGTAAATGAATACCTGCATTTCCTGTTTCTCTTTGGAAATGAAACAAGCCAACCTTGTTCAGACATGCTGCTGAAAGTCGGCATTCGCAAAATGTTTATATATAGGATCGGGACGGTCTGATCTGGGGTTGATTATCACTTTATTTGTGAATTTTGCTGTGTCAATGAAAAGGAAAACAAATTGGTATAATTATACTGAACTGATTTTTATCCCGATGTTTTTGCTTAAACCACAACTTCTACAATTTTATCAGACTTCAGCCGACATTTACGCAATGATTCCTGGTACTATGGGGTTTTGAGAACTATATTTTTCCAAATGCTTTCCAATACTGACGTTTGATCATAAAACCTATCATGTTTCTGGGAATAAATCTTTATTTTGGAAGCTTCTTTTTTCCAAAATTTTCTCCAGATGATTTTTTTAGGCTTAAATTTTTTCTGCATCTGTGAAAATTTTTCTGGACCGTCGGTCCCGCGGTCCCGTGAATTTTGTAGGCCTGGTAAACCCCCTCCCAGAGATCCCATAAAACACTTGACTGAGGAAGGTAGGGAGGATACAAAGCGTTGTGAGCAGTAACTGTAGCATACATAACAGGTTCAACACTCCTTGTTGATTAGCTTGAAGACAAGAACTCCAGTGCAGTATATGATGTCCTCACTTCAGCCTACAAAGAAAATGGCATTGAGATCGCGATGCTACCTAGAAGAAAGAAAAGACTACTGCCTTTGCCTCAATGACAACGTCATCAAACAGAGAAAAACTGAAGTCTGCAGCCAAGAAGCACCATACTA
>JAMKCH010082607.1:0-10019 GCA_023653785.1 Ophioderma brevispina | reverse complement strand
GAGGGGATTAGTATAAACTTTAGTCAGTGTATTTGTGGTATAATGTTCGCTATAGCCATGATAGCCAACCTGAGCATTGGGCCATTCACAGTCCCATCAATAGTCCAAGCTATCCTAGAATGTTCAAAGAAATGCAAACTAAATCCAGGAATTGTTTTCATTGAAAGCAGGCGAAAGCTGGTTTTATGAATAGTGATGATAAAAGTTCTGCATTGTAACACACAGGTGACTGAAGGCTTCTAAAATTTAATAATATGTTGTTGGTAGGCAATTTTTAAAACTGATCGGGTAGACACACGCTGCGTCCATAGTATACCATACAAAGCATTTGGTCACAACACAATTTTGTATTGTAATTGCCTCAATTAATTTCAATTACAAAGCAATCATCCGTTAGTGTTTGGTAATACCTGTGCACTGTATCAAAAGCGAAGAATCTAACAACTATTTTATAGGCCGTGGTACTTAAACATTTTAATATTCTGCACAATCAGTAGTGACTGGACGAACAACTAACTTTATTTGTAGTGGCCATTTTCCTTTCAAACCAATCTCCTTTGTATTGTAGGAATAAATCAAAGATATTCTGGATATTTCTGTCCCCTATTTTGAGTAATGGACGAATCCAAACTCTGCCCATAACTCTACATCAACTGGAATCTACTATAGATATCTACTCAAAGACAATCAACATAAAATAAAAAAGAAAGTGAGGAGGGGTAATTTTAGAATAACTTTAGGGTTCCCAACCTTTGAGAGGTCATCATTTTTTTTTCTCCGTTGAAAGTAGAGCATTTAAAAACTTTACAGAACTAATTCATACTTATGATCCCTAGAGAAATTAAAGGTGATCACCATTGAAGCTTTAGTTACAGGTAAGTGAAGGTAACATAATCACTTCTCAAGGGGTGGGCCACGGATCAAAATGGAAGCATGTAATGCGCTGAATGTTAGAATTTCAGTCAGATGTCTCATAAATGGCATTAATTGTTTGATGTCAACCCAATGACTGAATTTTGCTCAGTCATAAACTTTGACAGACTGCTATAAGAATAGAACATAATTTTTTGGTGATCCTTGTGACCTGGGAAATCAGAAAGCTAGATGCAGGGCAAAATGAAGCTAAGAAAATCAAAGAATGGGAACTCCCGGTTTGTCATGGAATGACCCCTCAGCATCTTTATTTTATTTGTTAACAACTGTAGCAACACATCACACTTTTGTAAGAAAACAAAACTTGGCTATTAAATGGTAATCATGGCTATGATTAAAAAGACACAACAAAACTGGAAATCAAAATTGAAAACATTAATGAAAATGATCTTGAAATGGCAAAAAGACACTGAAAATATGACAAATTCTAAGTCTAATGGTTCTTGCGGATGAGGGATAATAACCTTTCTCATTGGTGTACACAATTATTGTTGCCTTCCAAATGGATATTTTTTTCAACAAATCATGGCCATGTAACTAGGCGTCCACACAAATTTTTGATGTTTTTTTTGGCCAATGTTTATGTTTTAGTTAAACAATGCTCGAGAAGCTGAGGCACACCAAGTGATTTTTCTTATTGTTTTTATATTACAGCTTGTTCAAGTACACTGTTGGCCTGCAACCTCTGTGTAATACAAGTGTCCTGACATGTTTTTTCTCAATGGTCAACCTAAGTAAATTCTTCCTTTGTAAACGAGAATGCATAAGCTGTTAAAATGCAAAATTATAACCAGCTTTTGTGTTATTAATCAACACAGGCATGGAAAACAATTTGTTAAACATACCTTTGTCACCGATCCGAAACGTACTGTTGGTCACTTTGCAAATTTCTACTAAGTGTATACATGAAATCTTTTCTGGTCTTTCGTGAATTTGTTTTCAGGAAGTACAATTCAAGATGTTGCACAAGGAGTCTCACATGGATTGTATTTTGTATTTTTTACACAAATTTTAGTTTCGCTTGCCAACATAGATAATACGTATATTTCACCTTAGAATTTTGTTTGTTTGTGACACCTTGCGAATCTAATTTGTATTCCTTATAATTGGAATGAATGAAATATGTTGTTGGCAATGGCAAAATTAGGTCAGTTTCTCAATTATTATCAACAAAGCCTATGGTAACATCTTTGTCACTTCGCGAACATGTTAACATTTTTAACTGTACTTCCGAAACGACTGCCAGTGTAACATTCAACTTTGTTAAGATTTATCAATTTGTCTGCAGATTTGTGTCAGGAAGTCACCAGCATTGAAGAGATTTAGTCAGGAAAAAAAAAAAAAAGAAAAAAAGAGGCATGATGGGGATTGGCTCCATGAAAACATATTAAAAATTAAAACATTATGAGTTGATATGAGATTTTCTGTCAAAATTTGCTCTTCCTTCCAATATGTAGACTCAACCAAGGACTAGTCAAAAGCAGTGTAATTTTTAATCTACATATAACTTTTGAATTAAATATTTCTCTTTTGCTGAAAATTCTGTTACATTTTGGAAAAATGCTTTTACAAAAAATAGATTTTTGCTCCAAATTTACCAATATGCCCAATATTTCCACATTACACATCTTTTGCAAATAGCTTAAGCTCCCAAACGTAATTAATTCAAAATTTGATCATTTGTGAGTACCTTTTTTTAATGAAATACAAATAAAAAGTACTTTTAAATTTTGACCCCAAGGGTACAAAAGGTTCACCACTGATGTGAAAATTGACCATTACATAATATTATATATATATATATATATTATGTATATATATATTTTATATATATTATATATATATTATATCTTACTCTTATTCTATATATAATATATACTATAATATTATATAACATATCTATATATCTAGATATACTCCTATATATACCTCTCTCTCTCTATATCTCTCTATATCTAGCCAACATCCCCCTCTATCTTATATATCTTTCTCTCTCCTCATTCATATTATATATAGTTTATCTATTTATATATCATCTATACATATATACAATATATATTTTCCATGCTACTTCATGCAGTTCCACACGCAGCTGAGGTTTATCGGCTGCGCTCATTTTAATTGTACAGCGTTTAGCCCGTGTGCATGAGTTTCACTTAGTGCCTACCAATCAAACAAAAACAAACCCGCAGTATTGCGTATGTTTTACCGTTACCAATGATTTAATTGAAAAAAAATCTTCCAGAACTACTTTCCTTAGTATATGTAAATGAGGGTTTAACAACAGTAAAGGAAAAACTAGGTTTAACAAGTAACGCCCTTTCTTCTATACAGTTCAGAGGTTCCTCCAATTTGGCTGCTTTGTTGAAATTGCTGTGTTACGAATGTTCATACTAAGTTAATGATAGAACCCCCCAGTAAAAACATCGCGGTAACGGTCTTGATATATGACACTGGAACGGGTCTCATTTTCTGTATCGTAAGTCAAGTCATGCGGGCGGGAGAAACCTTGTGCTGGTGTGTGTTGTCTTTCATATTTGGACCTTCACGTGAGCTAAAGGAGCTAAAAACGTTAAGAACCTAGTGCCAATGACTACACATGTTGCCGACATTGGCCGCTGTATCGAATTCGTCGATCCACCTCAACTTCATGAACATACGATCGTTTATCTTAATACGGCCGAGTTGGCACAATCAACAAGCCATCGGGGAATCAAAAACTTTCAAGATACTTCGAATTGGATGGACTGATAGGACGTATTTGTTTGATGTTATCTATACAAAAGTCACACTCACGAAGACATGGGAGTGTGGACAATTGTCATGATAAATATTTGCGCAAACCGGAAGTGTCGGTCTCAAGGGAGCAATACACCCCAACGTAGCATTATTCCTGACAGCAACTATAGAGTGGCCAGCGTTTTTTGTCACTTATTTATGATAACTTTGTGACCACCATTTTTTTTCACTTTGTCCAGGGTCCTATGGTGACTTACGCTTAATTTGCCTTTGACGCTGAAGAGGAACGTAGGTCTTGGGTTTTGACCTTATTTTTGAAATCTATGGTGTTAGTTAGTGAGTATCTTTATAGCGGTTTTTCATAAGTGTAGCGGTTTTAAATATATGGAAATAAAAACCTGTTCTGGTGACTCTCTTAATTGTTTAAGTTGCTGAATTTGCACCAAAGAGTGGGCAAAGGGTCACAGAACTTTAGTGTTAAATCTGTACACAATTACTGTTTTTTAAGTTGACGCCTTTTCCGATTTATCTCTGGCAATTTTTACACCAGAAAGGTAATTGACCCCTCCTTTGAAACAAATTCATGCTTCTACTAAATATTTATAAAGAAAAATGTTTTGATCAACTTAAAAATTTCAAGAATAATGCACCAACGGCTAAATTTGTCGCGGTGGCTGCTTGAGACAAACGTTCATTCTGGCTCACCGTCCTTTGTTATGATAACAAGGTCCTTTGATATGATAACAAGTAATCGCTATCGTGTGGGTACGATGGTCATAGACTGCCGACTTGGCGATTGACCGTTATAATCGATTATAAGCAATAGTTCTGGGTAACGGTTCAAGCAGCGGCGGGGTGCCGCGTGTCGTGGACGTTTATTAAATACTGAAATGCAACGTAGGTCAGGTATCGAAATATCTTCGCTTTGCTCTCTCTCTCTCCTCCACCGGAAATTAGCAATCTGATTTGATTAAAATTTTAATCTATTATAGTTGATATGTCACTTTTTTTTGTTATTTAACTTTGGGTTTGTCCCGGAATACATTCGGGCAGTGGCGTACCACGGGGGGTGCAGGGGGGGGAGAGCCCCCCCAAACCTAAACCCTTGCCCCCCCCCTTCCGCCCCCACGAAATGAACTGACCTTTTGTACAGGTCTATGGAGAAGACCCAAATTTGGCCCCCTCAAAAAAAATCTTGGACCCTTCAACCCCCCCATTTTTAAAGTCTGTTTACGCCCTGCAATCGGCACTGAATTGGATCGATGTTTAATGTTAAACGAAATTTCGAGATTAGGAAGCCCTGAGCTACTGAAAGCATATATTTATACATGAGATCACTATTAATGAAAAAAATTATACATCATAAGCAACGGCCTATGAAGTCTACATTTATACCGTATCAATATTATCAGAGAATATTTATTCGTAAAGTTTATTACTTGCATCCCTGCTTGCATATACCATGTATTTATTACCTCTGCTGCCCATTGTTGAAAATGCTGCATTCGTTGTCTTTACGGCCCTTATTCTGGCATATGGGTCGCGATGCATTTTCTCATTGTTCACGCTGTTGTTTATAGAATAGAAATAAAGGGTTTGCAGTATTAGTTATGTCTCATACTGTATCCTCGGCCGAAAAATAAAATAATGGACTCGCTGCGCCTCGTCCATTATTTTTTTTCCCGACCTCGGACACTTATTCGCCTACATACAGGATACGCATCCCTTTATTTCTAAATCGATACCAACTATTGATTGTGGTTGCGTTTCTGTGTGGTTCTGTCATTGGAGTGTAGAAGATAGTTCCCAGACATGTAAGACTGCTGTCAACAGCAGATTCGTGCTCTCAATTATAATATCAAAGACGGTGAGTCAGGAATGAACGTTTTGTGCTTGGAGCCTTGGTTCATAGGAACTTCGGCGACGAATCAAAAAAAAAAAAACTGTAACACGCAACTCCGTTTCGCTTTTCTTATTGGTCCTACCCGCAACCCGAGTTCCCAATCGATCCCGTGTCGTTTGTGCGAATTGCAGGAATCCTCGCCTTATTCACACAACTGGTTTGGCGAAAGCCAGTGTCTATTTGAAAGACTTCATAATTTTGCAACTTCCGACAGTTCCGGGTATGGATTCAGCATGTCCTTACCCTTTTTATATTAGCAAATGACGCTGGATGGAAAGAATTTCTTGCACATAAAGTTAGCAAAAGATTTCCCATTTTGTCAAGTATTAATTTGTGCTACATTCCCAGTTGGAAAAGTATTTTGTGACAGTGTATTGGAGGAATAAATTCTAAGAGTTTCATTGCAAGACTGACGTTTTATCAGCCATCACCCCTCAGCGGTAAGATTAATTTGCTAGATTCCTGTTTTGCGACTGCGCCCCGTGGTTCCAAGATTCACGATAGTTCTGCTTTTCTTGCAGACCAGCGTTTCACCATTAAACTTTCATCTTTGTTTTTTAGAAATCCAAGAAATTTGGACCGGGGGAAAAAAAAAAACTTTTTGTTTGTTTTTGTTTTTAACCCAAATTTATCTATTTTATTTTTTTTATCTTTTTTATTTTTCTTAGTTTTTGATAAACCAGTTTTTTTTCAGATAAACAAGTTTTCAAGCACTGAAATGTCTGAACTAAAGCGAATTAGACCCAAATGGGTATTAATGAGACCAAACGGATATTAGACCAGATGGATACTAGACCAAATGGGTATTACACCAAAATGTGTTTGCGTCATTATAGCCAAATGGTAGTAGGCCTGTCACGAATTTTATCGGTGAGGTGTCCGAACGGTCTAAGCGCTGAACCGTCGACAGGGTATAAGAACTATAGAGCGGCCAGGTTCGAGCCGGGCTTCTGGTCCTACTCAAATAGTTCCTAGGTCGGAATTGCTAATTCTTAAGTGTGATTATGGCATTTCTCCTCGCTCCCACCTATTGCGTAGAATGTGCCGGTTTATGCAGTGGGTGCCCGGCGCCTTATGTCGCCTGCACTCACACTAGGTTCCAGGGCAGTATGCCCTAGGTATAGAATGTGGCGTCAGTGAGGTAGTAGATAATGTTAATTTGTGAATATAAAAAATTATAATTACCTGCTGAGCATGGTGCGCTGAAAATATGCGGGAATCCGCATACCAATATGGGTATTAGACCAGATGTATCGGCCTTAGACGTTTTGATTGGATTGGATGTTATATGACATGGTAATTAAACAATATGGGTTTAGACGAATGATGTTAGACAACATGGGGATTAGACCAATGACAATAACCGGCATATGTGGGTTTACTTTCTATCCAACGATTGGATCGAATATACTCATGTTTTGGGGACATGCTAAGTTTAGTTGGCAACACCCTAAATTCAGGGATTAAAAATAATCATTTAGGTTGTAGTTCATCATCATGGCCTCCCGTCAGTCGCAAGCGACATGGTAAAGCGCCCACATTGAGTCACCGGTTAGTGAACACCGACGTCTTTGGCTAAGAGGCAATCCTAGAGTGGCAGTCTCTGCCAAAGGTGCTACATATATGGGCTGTCACAGCTTGACTATCCAGATCTGTGCAGCTTTCTTTGAGCTCGCTGCTTCTCAAACTGGCTGATGATCTGTTGTTCTCCATTACAAGCTCAGGTGTTGCTCTCACTGTCTCCGCCAAAGGTGCGATGTTCAGCAGTTTTCTCCCAGCACCCATTCGATGTTAGGTACACCATCACGCTTATACAAATATCCTTTTAACGGAGCATTGGTCACCCACTTTCTCTGCCAGATGTAAGCTCATCATACACGATATCTTTCGGTAGACGCCCATCCTCCATTCGACGGAGATGGCCCAGCCATCGGAGTCTACGTTGTCTAAGAAATGTATAAATGGTGGGGAGTCCAATTCAAGTCAGGAGCTCTGCATTGGCACCATTTTCCTTCCAGGTGATACCCAGAATGCGTCTAATCCAGCGCAGATGGAAGCTTTGATTTTCTTCTCATGCCTAGAAGTATGTAGTCGATGTCTCACTGCCATACAGTAATGTGCTGATGATGCAGGCATTGTTGTCTTAATGGACAGCTCGGATTTTTCCACACACAGTTTTTTAAGCGGGGCAAGATTAGCTGCAGCTTTATACCAATGCTTTGCCGATTTCTGCATCGAGAGAACATGACTGTCACTGATGGTGGCCCCTAGGTAGGTGAATTCCTGAACAACCTCAAGTGGGTAATTGTCGATTGTGATGACAGGTGCTTCTTGAGCTCTTGGGCATGGACATTAGTCTTCTTCAAACTGATGACAATCCTAAGTCTTACCAGCCTGTGAGAAAGCGATCTTGGGATCTCAAGCAATAACCTCCTGTTTCTGTGTCCTGCCCTTCATCGGATGTGAAATACCCCATGTTTTAATTTGTCGGCCCCACATCCCCGTACTTTATAGTCGAGCCCGGGCCCCGATTAAAAGAAGTTATCTTCAAAAAAGGAAATATTTTGAAAAAGTTTCATATCACTCCCTGTGAAACTGCGCTACGAGGGACGCCAAAACAGAGAGGAAAAGTGGTTATTTTTCGGGTATTTTAATGGACGTCATTGTTTTCTGTGGTTTGTGCGCCTGGGAGACGGTCTATTGGGTTTCAAAATAAGTTCCGGAAACCAAGGAAAACACAAGTCGCGGTTTGTGAGGAAAAAGCTTGATATTTCACTAACCAACTGTAATCATGTCTTATACAAGAGAAAAGCATTATTATAAACAAATAACTCACTAACGCGGGGAAACATCCAAAGCGAGGTAACTTTACGTGACGTGACGTGACGGGACGCGAGCGACGTGACGTGAGGACGTGACGCGTATATAGATACAAGCCTAATTTTGCAACTTCCGACAGTTCCGGTATGGATTCATCATGTACTTACCCTTTTTTATATTAGCAAATGACGCTGGATGAAGACATTTCTGGCACATAAAGTTAGCAAAAGATTTCCCCATTTTGTCAAGTATAATTTGTGCTACATTCCAGTTGGAAAAGTATTTTGTGACAGTTAATTGAGCGAATTAAATTATAAGAGTTCATCGCAGGACTGCGTTTTATCAGCCATTCACCCATCAGAGGATATAATTTTGACTAGATTCCTGTTTTGCGAAGAGCACCGTGGTTCAAAGATTCACGATAGTTCGGCTTTTCTTGCAAACCAAGCGTCACATTAAACTTTCATCTTGTTTCAGAAAAGAAAATCCAAGATTTTCGCGAAAAACTTGTTGTGTTTGTTTTTCAAACACACCAAATTTATCGAGTTGCCTTGCTGAAATCTTTTTTTCTGTGATAAACCAAGTTTTTTTCAGAACACAGTTTCAAGCACTGAAATTTCTGAACTAAAATGCGAATTAGACCAAATGGATATTATGAGACCAAAGGATATTAGACCAAAATGAATTGGACAATTGGGATTGAACCAAATGGAAATTAGACCAAATGGTGTTTGCGGTCATTATAGCCAAAATGGGTAGTGAGGAATGTAAGAATTTGACGAGGGGGTGTGGCCACGCAGAAGCCCCGCCGAATGGCTAAGGCGCTGAACCGTCGACAGGGTATAAAGAACGAATCGAGCGGCCCAGGTTCGAGCCGTGCTTACTTGGTCATACCAAATGTTCGCTCTAGGTCGAAATTTGCATAAGTGCATAAGTGTGATGGAATTTATCCTCGCTCCCAGCTATTGCGCAGAATGTGCAGGTGTATGCAGTGGGTGCCCGGCTCATGGTCGCTGCACTCACCCTAGGTTCCAGGGCATAGGCCTAGGTATTAGAATGTGGGTACAGTGATGGTAGTAGATAATGTGAATTTGGAAATATAAAATTATAATTCCCCGCGCGGAGCAGTGTTGCGCCTGAAAAAAATATGGGGAATTACGCAATACCAATATGGGTATTAGACCAGATGGCTCGGCCTTAGCGTTGATTGGCTTGGCATGTTATAGCCATGTAAGTACCACAATATGGGGGTTAGACGAATTGAATTAGACAACAGGGGTTAGACCAATGACAATAAACCGTCATATGGGGTTACTTATATCCAACGATTGGATCGAATATACTCATGTTTTGGGGACATGCTTAAGTGGTGATGGGAAACATATGGAAATTCGGCCATGATCGGATCACTACGCCAATTTCAGGGATTTAAAAATACTCATTTAGAGATTGTAGTCATCATCATGGGCTCCGTCAGTCGGCAGCGACTATGGATACAGCGCCCACATTGAGTCAAAGGTAGGGTGAACAACCGACGTCTGTGGCTAAAGAAGGCCAATCCTAGGTGCAGTCTTGCCACAGGGGGTACATATAGGCCTATAGGAGGGTCACACGCTCGACTATC
>JAMKCH010082606.1:0-10937 GCA_023653785.1 Ophioderma brevispina | reverse complement strand
GCAAATCTGTGAAATCCTAATAAAAAAGGTACAAATCCCCCTACCTATGAAAGAACTGGATTAAAAGTTGAGTGGGTATCAGATCCAAAAACTGCAATTTGAGATGATAACCTCATGGTGAAAGATTTAGTAAGGCTTTCGAGGGTATGGATTTACAATGGAAATCTCATTGAAAAATGACAGGACCCACTAAAGGTGGATGAAAGAGCCCTTGAAGGGTATTTACTCCTATTTTCATCACCCCTGAAATTTTGTGCATATGGCACGATGATTACAAAACCGGGTTGTTGTTAAAAATGAAATCTGTAAATGATTGTGGCCATTGTGAATGATTCGAAGTAGTTGCTTTCAAAATTAGAATTTGTTGATGCACTACCACGTTGATTTGTGTTTAAAAAATATGGTTTTAAAGATTTCACAGATACCAAATTCAGTAATTTTTATCCTCATTCTGGCCAAATTTGTGTAATAAAATAAGCATAACATTTGAAAAAAAATATCATATCCACCCCATTTCTCTTTTACTATGTTAGAAAATGAGTATAATTGCTACTAAACATATAAATAAGAATATGCCAAGCAGAGGTTTGATATAGTTCCCTGACCATAGGGTATAACAAAAAATGGAGATGTGCTCAAAAAATGGCCAAAACTGGGCAAGTAAAATAGGGTTATCTAAACTTGACTGAAATTTGGTGCATTCGTCAGGGGCGGATCCAGCACGGAGACGATGGGGGTTGGGGTGGAAAGAGACGAGGGGCTAAAGCGGGCGGCGAAAATGCGGAGAGGTGTGTGGGATACCCACCCAACCACCCCCCCCAAACCACAACCCCCACCCCAACACCCCCCCACCCAACCCACCAACCCCCACCCATCCACCCCTTATCCTCCTTCCCCCCCCTTATATCATGGCAATCAAGCTTTGTCCAATGTAGTTGATGGGGAATTTTCACATCACTCAGTTTTAAAGCGGCGAAAAAAAAAAGTTTCTTTCAGGACCATAATATTAACCTGGCGAAGCACAGCCGAGCCCCAAAATGTTTTAAATGTGATTTGAACAAAAAAAAATGTTTACCTTGTCAACAGAAAATCAGAAATATTATTATCACGTACATGATTTCTAAGTACGGGGCGGATCAGCCATATCAAGGGTAGGGTGGAGGGCGACCAACTGAAAATGGAAGCTGACGCTGCAAAGCGGCCATGGTGCCATGGCATCCAAAAGCAGCATGGCGAGTGTACGCGCGCGTTGTGAGGGGTTTGAACTCCAGATTCGCAAGGGTGGGTATGAGAGGATGTCCCCGTCCGCGCAAAAGCGGGACACCCCTGCAATTTTAACTCGAAAAACACATTTTCTTATGCAAATTGATAGAAAAAAATTTGAACCTTTACAAGCTTTTACAAGTGGTTAACTTTATAATTCTAGGTATGAGCAACGGTCTAAAATCTAGGTTGATGGGTTAGGTTTTTGTTTGAATTAATCGCTTAAAGTTATTGAAAGAGTTCATACAGGCGCAGGATTGGGTGGGCCCCCTCCCACGTTTCACGCGGAACCCCTGCAACATGCACTTTCCAAAAACACATTTTCATATGCAAATTCTAAAGAAACAATTTGAAATTTACAAGTGGTTCATTCATAATGTTCTATAGATATGATAACGATCTTAAAATCACAGTTCGATCGATCGCCATTTTGAGATGTTACGAGTAAACGCTTCCAGGCTCTTTAATGCCTAGGTACATGGCCATCTTTAAGTGTTTTTGCTTAAAACCGGTCATAACAACTTAAGTATCTACGGACATTAGATCTCCCTTAGAGAAATTATATTCTAAGGTATGCTCTTTCTACATGGTGTATTAAAATGTCCAGGAATGTGGATCCTCAAACGACGTTCTTTAACGTATTTTCTGATCCTAATCGTAATACTCATGTTTTGACTACATTTATGTAAAAATATAGCAATTCGCTTAAAAAAGGAAGCGATAGATAGGACCACACCTTCCATTTTCTCCCAATCCAGTGGAAGTTCACAGGTAAACAACACATTTTCGGTAAAAGGGGGGGGGAATAGATACCTCACTCATTTGGAAATGAATGTATTCCTTAAAGTGGTATTGTGCCACTGGCAGTTAAAAGTAATAACAAACATTATTCTCAAAACAAATAACAATATAAGCTATACGTTTTCTTCAACAATTGTTTGGGCACCAAAAATAGTGTTACAAATGATATGGATCAGAGAAAACATTGTAAGGATCCAGATCATTGTTTTAAGGGGGGGAAAAATTGAAACAGATTTTGGATGAGAGTTCTCTGCATTAAACATTGCACAAAATCAATTGATTCAGAGGGAACTTTCAGGTCACTGACATGGTGTAAAACAAATTTGTGAAAAAGCTAAGTAATTGTATTGTTGGATAAGGTTTTTACTTAACAAAATGCACCAACTGCAATGTTCTAAAGACACTTTTACTGCCCAGTCCACAAAGTATTATAATTAGTTCTGTTGTGTAGTTTTCAATGAAGGCTTCCTTCACGTGATTTTCCACCTTGGAAACTTGAGGATTGTCTTTAATTTTTTTACGCTTAGAGAAGACTTTTTAATGTTTACAATATTTAAATTAATAATCGATATAAATTAATTGCTGAACGGGGGAAATAGATCAGTTACAAAATCTATCTGCTAATTCTTCATCAAATTCTTCATTTTCAGCCATAGATAATGAAAATATCCCAATTACGAAAACATCAACATTGTCACAGTCGGGTCCCATTTTTGTTTCTTCATGTACAATGTTTTTGATATATGTCAAGACATTGCTTCGTAATAAAATCAGTGAACGACTCTTTCAAACAAGTGCATGTAAATTCATAACAATAGCAAAAGCAGAGGTTATTCCCACGGATAATAAAGCAAACTTGTAAAAGTACTAAATGAAAACAAAAAAGCAAACATACAGCTCTTGCAATGCAAAAGTACTACCCACCATTGTGTCTGATGATCCGAACCCTGGTATATAAAGGAGTATTAGTATATCTACAGGCATATTAACCTTATTGAAGAGGAAAAGGAGAAGCTGAGCTCCGCAAGAACTTAGACTTCGTAAGGAAATGGTGAAAAAACTTTTAAAAAATAGTGGGAGGGAAAATTGTCGAGATACGCCAACACCCTTCAACAGGACAGCAGTCAATAGAGAATGATACAATTCAATGTTGTAAAATAATACGTGTTAAGATACAAAGCACCAAATGCACTCTACTCCTATTTATCAGCCTGTATGATACAAAATTCTCAATGGAAGGCACCAGGAGCAGGTCTCCAGCCCCAAAAAGGAATGACTGCAGCAATGTTCAAAACAACGGCTGGAAAGAGTAACAACAGGGAAGACGGTAAATTAAATGAAAATGAAACGGATTGAGTAGACACTCTAAAAACATGAGTAGGTTAAGTTTGATAAATCAAACACAACGAAGAAGTTGAATGAAGAAAGAAACTGAAATGTACATTCTGTAATGCACAAGTATTGTCAACAAGGAGAGCTGACATGCACTGCTATATTGAGAGGAGAGCAGACATCGTAGGGGTTGTTTAAACGTGGCTCATAGTGAGGTATCAAACTCTGAATTGCAAATCCAAGGGTATCAGAATAACAAGGTTGGACAGAAAAACAAGACTCAATGGAGGGTATATTAATGTATTCTAAAGAGAATACAAAACTCCAGTTGCGGAAGACCCGCCCTAGTAGATGAAGAAAGCCCTTTGGTGTGCATATTTAAGTGAAGGGGAGAGCAGATTATAATTTATGATTTACAAGCACACAAACTAGTGAGGAGGAAACAAAGTTTAGCTTGTAAAAGGTATCAGAATAAGAAAACTGAACAAAATCTAGAGCCACTACAAAATGTGTAAGAGAGGCCAAGCTGTGAGATGGGCTAAGAGAGATTTGAAACGAAATTAGCAGAAAACATTAAGGAGACCTAAAAGCTTCTACGTCTACCGTAATGGTCAAAACAAAAAGGGGGGGTCAAAAGGGACACAGTAGGGCCCATGAAACCGACACCCCAGGCAGGGAATACCACGGACAACCCTACGGCAAGAAGACGCACTAACGACTTCTTTCGTCTGGTGTTCACAGAAGAAACCAAATGTTCCCGTTCTGATGACATATATCAAGGACAGGATGAGGGGAGATACTAAAGGATATGGAAATCACTGCAAATGCTGCCAAAGATAAATTAAAAACCCGGGACCCCCTCCAAAGCAGCAGGGCCAGACGAAATCAGTCCATTACCTCAAAACTTGTGATGACTGAAACTGTGCATGCCTCCTCGCGTATTTACAATAAGTCTCTGCAAGAAGGATATGTTCCAACCGGCTGGAGATCTGCCCACATTGTACCGATCTACAAAAAGGTTCAAGATCCAAGCATCAACTATCGCTAATACGTCTGACGTCAGTGCGCAGGAAAAGTTATAGAACGCATCATTAGAGATACATTACAGAGCAATCCTTTGACAAGTTCAGTCTAATACGCGAGTCACAAAACATGTTTTAGGCAAGGAAAATCTTGCAGTAAAAATTCAAGATGGTGATGAAGGTGTGGCATCTAACTGTTCGTTCATACGACACTGCAACGTGCGTTGCCGTAAGTTGCCGTGCTCGAATTACGGGGATCTTTCCAGGATACTGCATGGCGGGTACTGACCAACAGAAGTTAAATTTATTTAACTGCAGCTGCAGCAGGTTACGTTGGTTGATGCAGCAAAGTGATCGATATGGAGGTGCGGCAGTGCACTGCACAGTGCAGCGAGGTGTGGAACGAACCTTAAGGTAATATCTATACGCTGCATTAAACATTGAAAACAGGTCTTAACTTTCAGTCCAGAGAGTCCGTTTATAACATATAACATTATTGTTAGAATTCAAATCCAATCCAGGCGTAGATCATCACGAAGGAGGAACCCCTCCTAGAATGTTTCCACACATCTCTATCTTTAGCCATTCTTGTCCAGTGGACCCAAGTTGTTTTGTCAATTGTCTTCATCTGTTTTTGGACGTACTGGCTTTCTGGTCCATTATTCGGGGGTCCACTCTGTCACACTGATGGGCCACCTGTTATCCTTCAGACTAGCAACGTGACCTGCCCATAAGTTTGGACTCCTAATGCAGTGATAATTCAGAATCCTGTTTGTGATCGGATCCAGCAATTTCTCTTTTTATTCTTGCCGTCTGATGCCAAGCATGATTCGCTCATCTTCTTCTGTGGCTGAAACTGCAAGCATCTCCATCGTGGTTTTTATTCAAAGCCCACGTTCCACTGCCCGTATGTCATAACAGGAAGAATGTATTCCATTGAACACCTTTCTCTTTACACTCCAAATTGTCTTCTTATTTTCATGATGTTTTCCACTTTTGCCAATGAGGCCCAGACAAGTCCAATTCTCAGATTTCTATCCAGGTAGGTAAGTCACCATCACGCATCACTGTCTTCCCAAGATGTAGCTGTTGACCTCTTCAAAGACTCTCCCGTCTACAGTTATCTTGGACTTCCTGGTGTGGTCATTAAACATCACTTTGGTGTTCCCAACATGCCATGTGAGTCCGACCGGTGTTGCGGGTGTTGTGAATATCATTTAGCATACTTTCCAATTCTCTGGCCCCGTGACGTTGGCAATCAGGACTATTATTCGTCTTGGAAAAGATTCAGGTGAGAGAATTGTCCCCATCAAAATGTTGAGGTTGAGCCCTCTTCCTTCCCAGTTACTCTCCTTTATGATGGCATTTTGAAAGCATGAGGTGATGAAGAGTTTGGGTGGATGGGTGAAAGTTGTCTCCCTGTTGCTCCCCTTCTAGCTTGATCTTGTCACTGTCCTTGTGTAGCTTTAGGGTGGAAGAGGCTCCACTGTAAAGGTCTCACGTAAGAGATTGATGTAGGCTGGGCCAACTCCTGGTTTTCAAGTGTGTGAAGGTGGTTGAATTCAACAGAGTCAAAGCCTTCCTTCTCATAGTCAACCAAAGGGCAAAGCTGAGTGCGGATTTATATCCATTGCTTTTTCTTGTAGCGGCTAACAAATGTATATTGTGGGGGCGATTCAGTTGTAGCAATCCTGGTCTAAACCAGATTGGGCTCTTGGTTGGTGTTGTTCCAGAGTGTTCAGCATTTCTTCGCAGGACTGTGAGACTACCTTTGTACATTACAGGTAGGAAGGCTTATTGCGCATGTAGGTTTTGAGGTCAGATGATCTATTTCTATGGAGAATACTACAGATGCATTCTTACAGGTGAGGGATGGGGACTCTTCCCTCTGTAAGGCATCTGTTTTGAAAACAGCTTTGTAAGTTACTCAATAATGGGTTACTCCATCTTGAAGAACCCTGCGGTAATCTGTCCTTCCAGGGGCTTTGATCTCGATTTAGTTTCTTTACTGCACTTCTTACTTCCGAAGGCATGATGGAAGGGAGTGGTGTTTCCACTTTTTGGGTACATGACGAAGAAAAAGGTTTTTCTTGGGTTGCCGTGCTGAGAGATTGGTGTAAAAACTCTTCCAATCTTTTGACCATCCTATCGAGACCTTCAGTTAGAGTGCCATCTTCCTCATTCAGGGCTATGATGTTGTTCTTCCTAGACACTAAGACACTGTTTCCGTCTTTTGATTTACAAGTCCCTGTTGTTGTCACAAGAGCTGTTCCAGACGTTCTGCTCATTGTAATGATGAATTTCATCTTACATACGTCGCCCTATGGTCTTGCAGTCTCATGTATTACACATGTTGGATTCCCATTCCATTCCTCTTATAGGTCGTCTTTTCTCCATCAGTTGTTTTGTTTTCCATAGAAAGCTTCAGGTCTTGATGGTTATATCTGACAGCAGTTGCTACGCAACTCCTTAATTGCAGAGTGATGGCATCGCCACTGATGTGTCGAGATCTTGCATTAAATCCCAACTGTTAGAAGCCTCAAAATTGTTGGACAAAACTTCAGTTGAATTCCACAGCCTTAGCTTTGAGTGCTTCTGCATTTGGTTTCTTGTTGCTTCATACATCTTGCTCTCTCTAGTTTGGGGTTGATCGTAAGGAGGCTCTAAGTATGCGGTGGTCACTGCTTGTGTTGAAAAAAACTTATTAATGACTGATAATATGAGAAAGTGTGGTGCTTATCAGTAAGGATGTAATCGATTTCATTCTTCGTGGCTAACGTGGGGGAGAGATGCCCATGTCCATGCCTGTTGTGGCGATTTCTTGTAGAAACAGTGTTCATGATTTTCAATCGCTGTTCTTTCAGCAAGTGGATGAGAGTATCTCCTCTGCGGTTCCGCACCCTTAGCCCAAAGTACGGTTAGAATTTAGATGTATTTAAGCTCTTTCATTGGGAAAAAATAGCCATTTTGGGCAACAAACATGCCATAAAACATTTTTAACAAAACCCCCCCCCCCCCCCCCACACACCACAAATATCTGAAGGGCAATTAGATCCCTTGAGAGAAAAAGGATTTCAAAGGTATGCCCTTTTATTAAACATTAAAAATGTCCAGAGTTTAGGTCCCAGAGAGACAGGTAATATCTTGAAGAAAATTTTTTTTTCTACAATAATGAAACATCACCTAAATGTCAAAAAGGCATTTAAAGTTTAATACACTCTCAGAAAAAATGGTTATTAAAAATTTGAGAACACAAAAAGGTTCCTAACAGAACCATAACAGTGTGCTATGACAGGGAGTTAAAGGGACTCGTTTTAGTTCGCTTGAAAGAAAACTTACCGAGGTTTCAGACAGAGGACAAGTTTAGAACCTCTTTCGAACATTTTTTTCCGCAGCTGTGCAGTCAAGTTTTGTAAATTCTTATGAATAGGTTTGGCAAAAGCATATTGAAATCAACAATATAAAAAAAAAAACATCAACCTTAATGTGACAAAGATTGGGTCTGCTGTCGCATTTAGTAAACCAGGACTAAGATCAAAAACCTTTGTGGGCAATTTTCTGGAATGTGAAAAAAAAGCGGTGAGCATCATGACAAGTTGCAAGTTGTCTGATAATTCTTCAGCTGCAATTGTGTTTTGATTATTTTATTTCTGGTCAAATTAAGGAGTGGAGCGACCACTTCTACTGAATCTAGGGAATCAGTGTTTAGAAAAACGGCCAATTCCGGCATTTCGCGGCACCGATTATAAATTGCATTTTTCTCCACCATATGCGGCTTGGAAAGTTGCTGAATTCGCGTATTATGTACCCCAAATGTCGCCCAACCTTTTACTACTTACCCGGCCTCTTTAAATTTCACATCATACCAAATAGGATTAAACAAAGTAAATATACGCACGCGTTTGCATCAAATCAATGTAATATTTCAAAACCTGAAATTGTGGAATAAAGCAGAAACGGCGAATAAAAAAAACATAGCGGCGAAACTAATTTTCTATTTGTGGCAGCACTGTATATTTTTTCAACACATATTTTACGTGATTTAGATCTGTAATGGAAGTCAAGCTTCGTTTGATGATTGAGTAAACATTGAAGGAACCTACTCACTCATACTCTTTGAATGGAACATCAAGCATGACCCAGATGTTAAGGTAAACAAAAAACAAAGCAATGGTAAATAAGTCCGGAGGTGTATTAACAAAAATATTTTCCAAGAAATGTACCAACCTATGATTTTTAAAAAAAACAATATTAATGTGTTTTATTTGCTTAACTTGTCATTTTCATTACATGTATAATTTGTGTAGCATGAAAAAAAAGAAGCAAAGAAAACTGTGATTCGCCATACGACGAAGCGTCGGTGCGGGTTTAAGTTTTGAATCATTTTTAAAATTATCGGAAGAAAAGCCATAACGGGAAAATGGCGTAGTCTATTTTGGTTGTTTTGGACAGTTATAATTTTGCCTCTAAATTAAATGGAGTGTGAGTCTTGGTGCACGTGCTTGCCGTTTGCAAGTATATTTTTTAAAAAAAATGGTCGAGACGATCACGTCACTTTCTCCAAAAAGTGCATCTTTCTCTCTTTCTTTTCTTCTGTAGAATGTTATCCTTCAAAAAAAATTCCGCGTTGGGGGGGGGGGGTGCCAAGGAACCCCGGAACCCCCCCTGGATCCGCGCCTGGCATTCATGGCATGTACCCCAAACATCCCAAGCTGTTCCAAAAGACGTCTTGGCCTTTAACTCATTCAAATAGTGACGGGTCAAGTCATATACTAATCATTAACAAGTCCTTATTCCTATGGATCCAGGTTTAATAGAAATACATAAATTTTGAAATTATTGGGTTGCATCCAGAATCCAAATTTCTCAAGTTCCTGGCCCTAGTGTGTCACCTGAGGGGATATTTGGAATGTCCTAGTGAAAGCTCTTAAGTTCCAGAAGAATACCTTTGACATCAGTTGAGGACCTGATACCAAAGATAGTCATATTCCTCACCACACGCTATGTTTGTTTCATTTCAAAGATGGGATATGACCTTTAATAAAGTTCCTAACCTGGAGAAATGGTGAGCAGTCCTGAGGTCCTCTTTGAAAGAAGCGGACTCTTAAACCTTTTTGTCTCATACATACACCCTAAGCTCTACAAGAACCTTAGAGATTTCATAGGCTTAAAGTTGGTTTGTTTCCGATTTTCCCGGAAGTCGTAATCGTTTCTGTAGCAGCATGAAAGGCCCCGTATTTTCTCATTGTCGTCCGTAAATTGAGCCCTCATACATGTCATTCCCAAGATATAAACAAAAAAACACAGTTTTAGTGTTTAAAACCCTCAATCTAGCGCAGTATTGAATAGGGCGTTGCAATATTCATTATCGCATCTAGCTCAAAACCACCAAGTTGTTTCCCACGGTACTTTGATGGGGAGTCATTGCAGTGCCAGCTCTCATTCAAGTTAACAGACCACAATAGAACATAATAGGAAACAAAACAACAAACTTTAAGAACATTCTTTTGGTGTATGTGTTTGAATGTGTTCATGTATTCAGAAAAAGTTTTAAACCTTTTTGGATCTAAAAAGATCCTCCCAATAAAGACCCATATGGATTTTTCATGGGAGGTCTTTGTAAGAACAATAAACAGTTTCTTAACGCAGAACATGGTTCTATTGTAGAACCTTAAACTTTTAAAAAAACCTTGATAAAAAAAAATCATACAATATTCCTTCCTTGACATAAAAAGTTCTTTGTTGAACAGAAAAAGTTTTTAGGGGGAGAAATTCCATCGACCTGCTCAGTCAGAGCTTTTCATTCTGAGGATGCATTAATTTCTTGGTAGAAACACCGCAACAGTTTATATAATCACTTCTCACTTCCAGATGTTAGCGCTATGACGCACAGACACTTATCATCTGTGGGTTTAGAGGTGTCAAGTCCAAGACAGAATGGGGTTCATGCAGAGCTTTATTAGTTTAATAATTGTGTTACCAAGAACTAATATATTTTTTCTTGCCCATTCAGTGTCCCTATATTGTCATAATGCAAAGTTCTTGGAAGTGTGGCAGATTCCCCGGGGTAGGAGGGTGAAAGTTTTTGATATACCGTCATATTTATTGGGACTGTATCGCTTTCATTTTTGTCAGTCACTTTAGTTTTTTATTATTTAAAAGTTCATTTTTTTTCTGTTGTGTGACATCTTAGCAACTTTCTAATGACTCTGTAACTATATGTTCAATCCAATTTTAGTTAATATAATTTGAGAACAATTTTGACTTTATTTGAGATATTAAAACAACATCAAAGAGTATCATTACTGATTAATAAATCAAAATGTATATTGCCATGTATACACATTCATTCGCCAAGTCACCTTAATCAGATTTAACACTCCTAGTTGGCAATCATTTACTTTGTGGTTCAGATAATGACAGGATTTGATGTAATACAATCGGTGCAATAGGATTGAGTGATTAAGTTTTTCAATTTTTGTATGAACATGCCATACTTTCTTTTTTGTTTTTGTTTGT
>JAMKCH010082605.1:0-15077 GCA_023653785.1 Ophioderma brevispina | reverse complement strand
TGACTTCGAATCACGTAGATCTCTCTCTAATCACAATGTTTTTTACTCACCAGCAATGCAACAAACAGCCTATGCACCAGATCCCAAGAGCTGCTGAAGTGAGACCGTGGCTTCCTGCCTGGCAGATAGCTCAGCCGCTTGGATGGCTTGGCAATCTCGTGCCATCGTTGTCTGAATTGAGATGTTCTGTCACCTATCACTGTCGATGATTACACACAGTCATTAAGGCCCATAAGGGGTCTGGAAAACTACTGTCATTAGGTAATCTTAATCCCCTGATGACTTCTGATGATTTTTTAGTTAAACCTCCAATGCCGCAGTAGCCATACCATGTGATTGGAAATATTTTCTTTTTCTTAGCAATTTTTATGACTATTGGGTCCTATTCTATCCTTTTAATAGTTTAAACCAAAGTTTTACCGGTTTTGTCCCCACTACACGGGGGTGGGCTGGATACCCTCACACACTCAGCAATTTTGCTGTGTGAGGATTTATGGGGGCAAAAAAAAAAAAAGAAAATATTGAGACCGGATGCCCTCCTGATGCCAAAAACAAACAAGGTCAGGCAAACATGGGTTCCTCGGACGCTGATATATTTCACATAGGCGCTATTTTTACCAGGAATATAAGGGTTACACCAAATGCGAAGGATTTAGTTGTGTGCCCCTACGAGGTAGGGTAAGAACTTACTTAACAAAAAAAAAACGCAGTCCCCGGACCGCGAGTGTGCATCTGCAGTTCGCTGTTGTGAATTGGGGTCACCAAGGTCACGAAGGTCACATGAAGGTCATGAAGGGTCACAAATGAGTCCACCAAACATGTCACCCCACCCCCACCATCCTTCCAACCAAGTTACCTCATCATAGCCCTTATGGAACTCATACGCCATGGCATTATATTAAGGTTTACATTTTGACGGGCCAAGGTCACCTGAGTCCACCACGGTACTGAAGGTCACCAACATATCACCCCACCCCACCCCACCCCCCTCCTTTCCCCCAAGTCCCATCACACCGTAGCCCTTACGCAACACAACGGCATGCAATATATTTAAGGGTTAATAACAATTTTTGACCACAGACACACACAACACAGATACACACAAGATCACAGACATACTCCAGAAGTAATCCCTATGGTGATGCAAATCCAGGGCAATGCCTTGATGAAAGGCTAGGAATGATTGACTGTTTTTTGCCTCCATAAGCAATCATTCAATAACTCAAAATGTACCCTTTTAAAAAAGTATATAGGAGGGGCACCCAATAATAATGATCCCATGAAATACACATAAAATATCACTCACCTCATTTCCAATTACCCCCGTGTGACGTATTTTTAATTTTTACTCAATTTCCCTATAAGATCACAACTTGAAACCTTCATTTCAAAGAAGTTGCAATATTTTTTATAATTCTAGTACAAGTAGCGCCACCACTTTTTGAGGCGACTTGTTACGCCTCATAGCCCTTTCAACCCGGGCAAAAGTCGATGGCCTGTTTCTACACAAATCGATTTCACATTTTTTTATTATCTCGTGCTGATCCAGCTATACTCTTTCCTTTTATTAGACTTACCTCCTTTCTATAAACATTCCCCAAATGCCTGAAAATACTCACAACCCTTTTCTTTTTTAACTGAAACTACTACATTAACCAACATTGAGTTAGTGTGTTCGCGCCCAGAAAGGAAATGCAATTCCTTGGCAACGTTCAGTGTCCTTTTCACAGAAACAAAAAGTATACAATAAACAAATCCACATTGCCCGAACGCTTGTGTCCGTCGCTGTCCGCGGTTTTGTCATAGGGACAAAGCTCAACTGAAGTCACCATTTCTAAGACCTCTAGATGACCTTGCCACACCTTGAAGTGGTACTTTGGGGCATTACCACGGACCATTACATCCAGTGCCATGAAATTGTGCAAGTATGTGAACCAGCGGCATGTGTTTGGATTATATGTTACCTCCCACGCAATTCCTATGGGGTCCTCTGGCTAGACACAGAAATAGTACTCAAATATATTAAGGTCCTCTGCAGTTGGTTGTACTTTAAAGTGTACATTTCAGCATTCCAATTATACATCTCACGAATAAGTAAAAACATGGAATAATACGTAGTTGCCACCTAGTTTTTACCATGGTACAGGGTATGCTAATAATTCCTTAACTGGTCCTCCATTCCCACTGGTAAATATCATCATCATCCACCAGTTCACCTCCACAAGATGAGCATATCGCAATAGACACTTACTCTCCCTTCTATCTCGTCCAGGATCATCGGCACCTAGCCGCTGCTTCTGGAACCAATCCGCGACTACCGGTGACTCGATTTCATTTCCCTGGCCTGATAACTCTACCGAGGATGGCGTGAGACCTGGTAGGTGCTGGACTCCTAATTTGCCTGGCTCATTCTGGATTGAAATTGAGCTGTCTGTAGAAGCCTCCATGCTTTTGTCCCGAAGCATCACCGTGCAATGACAGGCGTTCACTCTGCGGAATTACTTGACTAAGTTCCGTGCTTGGTTTCCCTTACCAAATATGCTACTCCCACAGATCTCTTTTGTATTCCATGAGCACTCTCGGAGTTCCCCCTATGCTTTGGAATTTTCATATGATAAGTATATGAATACTTCTGTATCCGTATATTACTATTAGTCAGGGGCTAAGGGAAAACTTTGCTACTCTCAATGGTTGAAATCGCACTTGGTGCGCTTTATTGCATTCCCCATCGGTGCATCTCCTGCGCCTCTAGAGCTTAGGATAAGCCAGCACATAAACTGCACTTTGTATTGTTGTCACTGAGGGTGCTATTTGACATGTACATTACTTTTTAGTTGCTTTATCAACTGAACATTTGTCCACCGTCAGGGTTATCTTAGTCTGTTTTCTAATGACAGACTGAAACATTTCCTATAGTAGTAGCCGTGGTTTCGGTCTGACACCACCTTTTTAAAGGATCTACGATTCCCTTTTCAAAAAACAACTTTGTTTCCATTTTGTGTACCAGCTTGGTTATATGGCGCACCACGTCTTTCTTTTGGTTTGACACTGTTGACAATAAACTTCTTCTGGTTTTCTTTGGCATTTGAATCCCTTAAGCACAAGTTGACAAATCGTCGACACTTCGTGGTTGTCGGAAGAAAGTTTTAAGCCCGCCAGACATCTCCACCCAATGCGACTGGTAAATTTTAATACTTTACTGCCTATTACACGATGTCTCTACAAGTTCTTGACACACTTCAAGAATTGCCATTTTTTCTTGGGAAGTGCCAGAACCATATCGTCACCCTGTTGTTGGACTCGTGTAGATTCTCAGCCACCTTACTACTCTTTTAAATATCGCTATGTATGACACCATCCCCACCCTGATAAAATTTGTTTGGTGGTTTTTTTACAAGTTTTTGTTGTTATAATTGAAAATCACCACTCCCTACAGCTCTCTATGGTCCACCGTGTTGAACTCAGACTGTCATTCGATCTTCACTTCTAGCATTAGTACCTACTCTTTCATCCTCCAATGCCTTCGTCCCAGTTCTTGTCCACTTCGTTCCAATCCTGCATAACTTTGCATGCACCATGGGAACAGAGTCTCCTGGTGACCTCCCTAGAAACATCTGACCGGGCTTGTTTGACTGTTAGCTCTAAATTGGAGAATCTAAGGAGAACATTCCAAAGATGGGAGAGTGTCATCAACGCCCTTTCCCGTTTGGTTCCACTTGTGACATGCCATAACCTGAAATGGTATCGTGTCCAATCGTGTTGATCCATCAGCAGGGGCGTTTTCAATACCATAGGATCTGTTTTTGGACTTACGCTATACTGGAACTTTTTGCTCGTACGAATTCCCAAAGTGGAAATCCAATCTCAAAAATGTCCCGTTCAAGATCGCCCGGGTTTTTCTGTGCATGAGATGCCATCATCCTTCCCTATTGTTATCCTCCCTTTCCCGTATAGACTTTTCGTGCCATCTTCAATAGTCTCTCCTGCTGCTGCGATATTACTAGACTGACCATTTTTACCCTGGTTTATCCCTCATCATGTGTATGTACTCCCAAAATATTACCTCACTTTCTACTGACCTTTGACCTCCTACACTGGCACATGCCAACAAGTGAGGAAATTGCCATCACCTTACCTTTTTGTCTTTTCTGTTGATGAAACATTTCAATGGTCAGTTTTTAACAGCGTCATTGCATCTGACCTTTGACCCTTTACCCATAACTTTTAGCTGTTTGCTCGATTCTTCCCATGAGCCATCAGAACTGCAAGTGCTTTCTCCAGCAAGTGCGTTCTTCCCTCAGATAACTCTGCAGAAGTGCCTGAAGAGATAGAAATCAATTGAGAATATCAAGATAATATGTGGTTTACAAGAATTTAAAGGTATTTGATTATTTTACCCTTTTCTTAGTTCAACGATGTCCTAAAAATTATTTTCAACAATTTCATTTTATTCTGATATGCGCGATTTTAATTTATAAGTAGATGTTTGTATACACTGCCTGGCACTGTCTGTAATTTTCTTTACAACTTTGCGTTCCGAACTCTTTTGTGGTACCATCTTGGTTAATGGCGAACCACTTCTTTCTTTTGGTTTACACTGTTGACAATAAAGCTCTTTGAGGTTTTATCTTTGGCATTTGAATCCTAGCACAAGCTTGACAAAATCGGCGACAATTCGGGGTTGTCGGAAGAAAGTTTAAGCCGCCAGAATCTTCCACCAGAGGCTGACTGGTTAAGGTTGAATACTGGAGATTGACACGATGTCATCTAACATAGTTTGAACAACTTTCAAGATTGCCATTTTGTCTTGGGATGCACAGAACAAGAAATCATCAAAGGTGGTTGGAATCTGTGTGATTCTCAGCACCTGTTATCCTCTTTAGAATAGTCTCTCATGTAATTGACACCCATCCACACCTGATTAAAATTTGTTTCTGGTGGTTTTTTACAAGTTTTGTGTTATAATTGAATCACCACTCCCTACAGGATCTGCTATTGGTCACCAGTGGTTGAATCCTCAGACTGTCATTCTGATCTTCACTTGTAGCATGAGTACCTACTCTTAGCAGTCTCACAATGACATTCGTCAATTTCTGTCAAAACTCCAATCAGGCATAACTTTGCATGCAACCAGGGAAACCGGTCGTCTACTGGTGACATTCCCTGACATCTGACCGCTTGGTGATCGGTTGTAAGAGTCTAGAATTGGAGAATCTAAAGGAGACATGCCAAAGATGGGAGAGTGTCTATCAAAGACTGGACGTTGGTTCAACTGGTGACAGCCAATAAATACGCATGGTAGCGTGTCCAATCGTGTTGATCCGATCAAGCAGTGGCTTTTTCAATACAATGGATCTGTGTTTTGATTGACGCTATACTGGACTTTTTGCCGGTAGGTAGGCTACATTCCCAAGTCACGTGAGAATCCACATCGTCAAAATGTCACCGTTACTAAGATCTACAGGGGATTTTCTGATGAGATGAGATTGGCCATCATCTTCCCTATGGTTATCCTCCTCTCTTCCCGATGAATAATTTCGGTGCCATCTTCAATAGTCTATCCTGAAGCGGCGATTATAGACTTGACTGACCATTTTTTTTACCACGGTTTATACCCTATCAGGTGAGGTACCCAAAATATAACCTCACTTGCGACATGACCTTTGGACCTCCTCCACTGGCGACATGCCAAACATGAGGGGAAATTGCCATCAGAATCACCTGTTGTCTTTTGGTTGATGACATTTCCCAATGGATTCAGTTTTGAAAAGCGGGCTTGCAATCTGGACCTTGACCCTTTACCCATAGCTTAGCGGGTGATCGATATCTTCCCATGAGCCATCATGAAACACTGCAAAGTGCTTCTTCAGCAAGTTGAAGTTCTTCCTCAGATAACGTCTCTGCAGAAGTTCTCTGAAGGAGATAGAATTCAATTGAGAATATCACGATAATTATGGGTTTACAAGGAATTTAAAGGTGAGATTTGAGGATTTTAGCCACTTTTCTTAGTTCAACAGATGTCTAAAAAATTATTTCAACATTCAGTTTGTTCTGTATTGCGAGTTTTAATTTATAAGTAGATTGTTGTAAACACTGACCTGGGCAACTGTGCTGGTAATTTCTGTGCCAACAGTTGTGTTTTTTTACACATTTTTTGTTTTTTTTTTTTTTTTTTTTTTTTTCAAATATAGTGGAATTTTTATGGTGTCCCTTCATTGAGAGTTTGTGACGATTCTATACATGCGCGTGGGGTGTGTGGTGGTTTATCCAGGAAAATTCAATACCATTGTTCTGTGGGTGGATTGAGCGACAACATGTTTGTAGGGGCCCCCACCGGAAGATCGATTGCCATTCATAGATTAATTTGATCTTTGAGGGAACAGTAACCTATTGATTATACATACGAACATGTTTGAAGGCATGATGCTTATTGAATATGAGGCGGACTATGATCACCCGCGGCCTTTCAATTAAGTGAGGTAGGTTAAAGTGAATTTACGGTATAAGTGGAATTTTCACGCGGGTTTTTATTTCTCCAAGTTCGCGATGTGAAATTAAAAACACAAAAATAAAAACAGAACTTTGCCAATTTAAAAATTTTAATAGATTTGTATTGCATTGAATGTCAAAACCGTTAAATTAAATTCTCTGCATTTTGCAAAAATGTTAAAATCGCGAAAATATCTGTAGCGGAAATTTCCAACTATACAGTATACAAGTGTAGTGGCAAAATATCAGTATATATATAACACAGGCAAGACAAAAGTACACTTATTTAGCAAATACCTGCACCTTCTTACAAATAGATATTGACAACCTTGATGATAACATTACGTAATTTCATATCATTTCATCATTTCATTTTTATTCAGTACTCAAACAACATCAAAAACTTCTCCACATTCAGAGGCCCCTCTGGAAACACTACCAGGCATGAAATGACAAATAATATGTATTATTCAACAGCAGAAATCGCATGAATGCAGTTGGTTCCTAGAGCCGGGAAAAAACAGAAAGAGGCGGACATTGAGGCACAAGAGTAAGAACCTATGCAAAAAACCAATTCGCACATTATATATTTAGGCATGTTGGCGATCAATTCTAGACATCAAGAAATAAAACCGCAGTTTCATACCCATTATCATTGAGATTCCAGAGGTCAGAAATAATTCGTTTTAAATACTGTGAGAATTTAACAATTTCATTGGTTCCTGTCCAGTTTCAATTTGCAATTTAGACTGGGGTGGGTATTGATCAGAGGGGTGTTTGAATCAATCACAAACTGCACTGCAATGTGTATTCGTACTAAACACATGTCAGCTTACTTAAGGATAAAAAGTGTTCAAGAGGTTAAAAACCACAAGACACTTGCAAAAACTGTGTGGGAAAATTTCGCCAAACATAGATTATGATAATTAGCTCATATCAATAGAGGGCTGCTCATTAAAGGTGCCAACGAGAGATTCACATATCAGGTGTCCCTAAAATAGAAAGTACTGATTTTTGCCCTGATGTAAAAGCTTTCCATCAACAATATCCCCATCTGAAAGGATTAAGCTGAGAAAGGTTTCGTTGGTACAAAAATTGTGAAATTTCTAATTTTGTATAGGAGCAAATCAAAATTCAGGCGTTTTAATTGAAATATAATCAAATTCAAAATCACCTTTTTTTTCACTCTATTAAGAACATTTCTGTAACCTAATACAAGGTAAGATGATCTTTTTGAGTGTAACATCTATATATAATTACCATTATGACACAATATTTGGGTGTCTCAAAATCTCTCGCCCCCATTGCCACCTTTAAGTGACGTTACGTGACGTCAAGATTTAAGAAAACGGCCATTTTTGTTTGTTAATTGGAAATTTGTTTTTACATGGTATAAGTTGCAAGAATGTCCCCACATGTGCATAGAGGTAGCAATAAACAAATCATCATGATGGCTACTTTACCATCAAAATCAGAATTATGAGTTTAGCTTTGAGGATTTTTCATCGTGGTATCCAGTTTGTCTCGTTGCCTGCTGATCACTACAGTTTGGCGAGTAATAAGCGAGCGTGAAGCGAAGCTTATAGACTAACGCGTAAAGTATTGAAAAGCTATAGTCTGACAGGTTTAAAACAATGCCGACCCTCATTTGATCCCCTTTTCGTTCTAACCTTAACTCCTACGGAGATAAAATAGACGGGAATTCTGACTAAAATATTGTGAAATTTATTTGCAGTCCGATATTCAAAAAGGAGTTTATTTTAATCTCCATTCTGTTGGATCTTTTGTTTTCTCGCAAATTTATTCTTATGTAATTGTTTTCTAATTAAACCTTTATAGTTGGTGTGCTATTTTAAAAAAAGCTTGGAATAATTAAAAAAATGATAAAAAAATATTTGTTTACATAAAATAAATAACATTATACCAATAGATGGCACCCTTTAAATTCATAATTTCTCAGGGGAGGGCGGCCAAGAAATCCTAATTTTAGACGTTTGCCATTGGCAGAGATGCCAATGAGGGTTTCCAAAAAAATCT
The DNA here is from genome assembly GCA_023653785.1 of Ophioderma brevispina. Lineage (NCBI taxonomy): Eukaryota > Metazoa > Echinodermata > Ophiuroidea > Amphilepidida > Ophiodermatidae > Ophioderma > Ophioderma brevispina. The sequence continues at coordinate 6,551 of JAMKCH010082605.1, read as the reverse complement.
GAAAAAAGCGCGGAAATTCGGGAAAAATGACCAAAAACAGCATGAAAATAAATAAAAACTGCGGAAATTTGGGAGTAAAAACAATCTGAATTCAGATTAAAATCTGAACAATTGGCATCTCTGTATTGGTTTAACACGTAAAGGAGATTTGACGAAAAATTTGATTTTTTTTTATATGTTGTCAGGGGTGGTTGGATTACGGCAACAAACATTTTTGACCAAGCATGTAATACTATTCGGCAAGGAAGTCGAAAGATACAATACGACTTAACCAGGGGGCCGGACAAGATATGCGGATTTGGGCATTGGGATTTCCAAACGGTAATTTATGGAATTATTGTGGCATTTTGGCAAAATATGACAGAATGGAAGTGTATCTAAGCCCTCTGAGCGCTCGCTTCTAGGTTCTACCTGCATCATATTATTATGAAATTCTAGGAGGATTAAGTTACGATTTTTCTCATTTAGACGTGAAATTTTAGGCTAAGGCGACGAAAAAGAAAACCCTGTTTACGGGTGAGCGGACCGTTCAAGTAGGGTCGGCTGTCGGTCGGGCGTTTTTTCTTTTTTTATTTTTTTTCTTTTCTGGAGATCAAAATTGGCCTAAAATACCCAAAATTGAAAAATAAAGAGAAAAAAAATTAAGAATTGTTACAAAACAAATTTTCAAAAAAAAAATTTGCCATAAATTGATAAAATTTGGCTAATAACAGGCTGATTTTACATGATTTTTGGAAAACTAAAAAAATAATATGCAAAATGACAAAATTCAGGGTAGCCAGTCGGGCCCAATGAAAAAAGGTTTTTTTTATTTGTCAGTCTAAGGAGGTTTGGTTTAAGTTATGAGTGCAAATGTGCCCTATTTTGGTCGACCATATTACTTTTACAGAAGTATTCAAGGAATAAAAATGACGGTTTTAATTCCCACTATCAAAAAACAGATTGAAATATCCAGTGGAAACTTTATTGGACTTAAGGTCATTCAACCAACGATAAAAACTCTATATAATTAAATGGGCCATCCCCCTTTAAGAATGAGAATATTAAATGTATGTTTTAAAAAAACTAATTTAATTGGATTGCCATCATTGAAATGACCATCATTTTTTAACGAGTGGATCACCTTAGGTTTCAATTACTATATAACGTTACAGAGAGTATCAGTTAAAAAATCATCCCCTTATTCTCTGCCTCATATTAAATCATTTTAGAAGGCATTAAATCTTACCACATTTCAAGTTTCAATTGGCCAAAAAACACAACAACAAATTCTGCTTTATACAAATCACTTTGTTTTGTCTGGGAAACAGACTAGCAAAACTAAAAAGAATTCTAATAAGCAAAGAACAATCAGACAGAGCCATGGAAGCTTGGCTCAAAATTAAAATTACAGAGTGATGCAACTATTGTTTAATAAATGTTTGCAACAACACATGCTGGTTATTTGTTTCAATTTTGTGAAAAATGGAAAAAATGAGTTTTCAACCCTGCACATATGAAATTTTAAAGCAAAATTGAACACTTACCCATTTCCTTAACCGATATGAGATCGTTTGAGGATCATTAAAATGCACTTTACAGACTTGCCTTAAAATTGGTGACATCTCTCATTGAAAGCTTATGGATGAAAATTATTATTCCCACAATTCACAAATTGCTCGCAAATGTGTAATTTCACACCCAAATGTTTTCCCACCTTGTGGGAGAGAAGGGTCCTAGACAGAGGGGCATTGAGTCATCCCAATGCACCAGTTTGGTTATGTGATCCCACAAAAATCTATCGTAACCTAAAATCCTGAATTTTACACTCATTTTAGCCACCCCACCCCCCAAGCACTAGCACTTAGGACTTATTTGTGAAATGTCTTATGGTTCTTAATTAAACATCTTGACATTTTTATCCATTATGTGTTGATTACCTATAGGCACCGTGCAATGCATTATGCGGATTTATTTCGAAACACTCTGGGTCATAGCTATAGGGCACAAACACTTTTAGGGCTAACCACATACACTTAAAGGTGGATTCATGATCTAGCTCATTCACTTTTGTTATGATTACCCCAGAACGGTCAATATCAATTTTCAGCTGATTTGTACTATTGCTGTTTTGAATTATGAGCAATCGGTTGTCTCACGCTGCCTATAGGCCACTGTGTGTAATTCTGTCGTTTAGGACAGATATTAGCTTGGAATAGAGCACAAGATGCGGCTTCAGTTGAAGAGACTCTCCAAAGCTTGGATGAACTCACTCCTTATATGAGGAAAACCACCTACGTGCATCCACCTAAGACACAGGTGTGTGCTGAATCTATGCAAACTGTGAGGCCAAACGTCGGCTTAAAGTTACTGGTCTGGGACACCCTGGAGCATTGCGATAATCCTGTCTACCTAGGAGTTACTTGGACCGCACTCTCTCTTATAAGACCCACATCGAGAAGACGACGAGTAAAGTATGTCACGCAATAAATCTTGAAAAAAACTCACTGGCACAAGATGGGGTGCTCGCCCACAACCCTAGATCGACGGCACTTGCCTGTGATTACCTCATGTGCAGAGTGGCCTGCCCCTGTATGGGAAAGACAACCCATGCCAAGAAGCTTGTTAAATGGCTCCTGCCGCCTTATCACAGGATGCCTCGTCCAACACAACGGAAAACTTATACTCTGCAGGAATTGCTCCACCAGACATCGTCGTAGCGAGCATGCAAGAGAGTCGCGCCAAGTACCTAATGTGAAGCACCCTATGTATGGACAGATGCCTGCTTTGTTCCAACCGCCTTAAATCAAGAGAGATTCTAAGCAAAGTCCACCCTCTTGAAACAGTCTCTAAGGAGGACAAGAGCGTCAGCTTGTGGAAAGAAAGACTTGCTACAACCAAGTACCGATTATCGGTATTGACCTGGTGAGCATCTCCCACCTAAAACTGACTCTCATGTGCTGAATGGCGATGCCTCAACAGATGAGAACCAGAAATGGCCGATCTAAGGTTTTCCTTGCAGAAGTGGGGCTATCTGGAAGCAGATCAGGAACTACCTGGGTTGTGGGCACAGCACACCGGACAATGGAACATCTCTTGCGTCTGCCCATGTGGAGCCAACAATGCACAAACAACGACCTTGCGGGCATTCATGAAGCAGCCCAGACGTTGTACCCCATCTCTGGCTGGATCATATTGAGACACCACAGTGTTGGGACACATAAGAAGAAGCAAGGACAGAAACTACAAAAATTACAAATTTATTCTGAGTAGATCGAATTTCACATAAGATTAGGCACAACTGCTATACTAGGGCCAACGGTTCATAAAAATCTCAATTTCTTGAGGGATAAGTTGGGGACGAGGCTATGGATCAAGAAATGCCCCTTAACAACTTACCATACTGACAAGTCTGGGTCATGGAAACATCAGTCCCATCATTAATCTCAACTTGATCTTTGGTGAGAATTTGTCCAGGGCCCTGACAAAAAGGAAAGAACGAAATTAGTTTTAATTTTAAAGGTGCATTGAGAGATTTCACATATCAGGTGTTGTTATCATTGGCTCTTTTAAATTCATTGATTTTTTCTGGGTGGTCAACGCCACTTAACTTTGGGTGGCAAAGTGTTGAATGTGGGTATGAATTAAGCCTTAATTCCATATTCAGGCAGCCTTCCAAATCAGACCTTTTGCCCATTCAGACCTTTCAGTTACAGTGTAGAAAATTGAAAGCCTTGATTTTTGCATGGAGTATATAAAGTTTTGCAAAAACATATATACCCATCGAAAGGATTAAGTTGGAATTATTTTTGCTACAAAAAATTTGAAATTTTAATTTCCTATTGCGGATGGGCAAATACTAAATTCAGCAAATGAAAATTCAACGTTTGTTTCACCTTTTAGACATTTCATGTAGCCAAACAAAACAAGGTAAAGAAAATCTATTGAGTGTCTGATCTATTTGAAATCACTATCTATGGCACAAATATTGAAAGGTCTCAGAATCTATCATTGTATCTTATATCTTTTTCATGATTTGAGGATTATTATTCTATGAGGCAACATCCACACGAACAAGCAGAAATAAGCAGTGGGTTTTAATCATTGGGGCAAAATGTGACCCATTTCCCATTTCAACCCCCCGCCTTGACAGTGCGTTTCCAATTTTTATAGCTAAAACTTGTCCCAATCTGCATTGAGTCCCGCTGAATTCTAGACAGGGGCTTAAAAAGACATGAATGCTAGTAAATAGATGCAAATTTAGCAAAAAAATGTTTTAATATTGTCAAAATGGATTCCCCATGACAGAAGTCCCCTAAGTATGTGGCCTATCAGACCATGTCGCCTGTAAGAGTAGGGGAATAGCAGCACATCCTGAAAGTTCTCCTCCCCAGAAACATTTGATTCCAATTGTCAAACTAAAACCCGAAGTCTGCTCAGAATAAGAGACTTTGGTAATCGGCACACGCAAAGAATGATGGGAAGGTTCGTGGGATAAACCAGATAGACCGGCCGACACCCACCAACGATTTTGATTCATTTTGGAGAGTTGCTATATTGAAAGGGGTTGGCCGCCAATCGTGGCTTTTAGCTAATTTGAAATGACTTTCATTTTCACTCTTTTTTAGTAATAAGCAAATATCGGTTTATAAGGGTCAAATTCAGCTACATGTATGCATACCATTACACAGGTAGCATATAATAACATCAACAGATACTTACCTGTTCAGGTTCTCACAAAAAAGCACGATAACGTCCTGCTGTGTGTCGTATTCCCGTGTAGATTCACCTGGTACCATAGTACACATAACTCAGCTCAAAATCAGCAACAAGGTCTCGTCAAATTTCTTCAAAAGTCCTTGACCTAACAAAGAACAGATCAAGATAACATTGCTCATCCTATAAAATACTAATTAAGAGTGAAGTGAAAATACACATTTTATCAGAACTGACTTATTTCATGTTTCTTTAATGACTACTTGAATATTGTGCCTTCGTGGGAATATCAAAGTTATTCATCAAGGCAACCATACATTTCATCTGTTTCAGCCTTCTCAGTCCACAATTTGCACATGTCAGAAGTGAAATCTGTTAAGCTCACTCCTACTGAGGCAATGTTGACAGTTTTACAAAATGAACATGTTAATCACCTGGGTTCAATATTCTGTCCCAAGCTTGAGAAAAGTCTAAGCCATTTGTCCACAATTTTTCTCAAGGCCCAAACAATAGCCTTAATAAAGTCTGTACATAAGTCTGGTCAGATTACAGATCAAACTAGAATTTCTCGGTTCCCGCTTTCGCGCTCGTTATATCAAAGCATTCGCTGTGGGCCGCCCAGACCTGTGACCCTGGCAGTGACTTTGATCTCAGCAACATATGAGGGATCGCAATGTGCACCTATGACAAAAGTTGGTTCCAATTGAACACTTCAGTGTCATTTAGATCAATTTAAATTTTTAGGCCCCCCCATTTTTCAACGGGACCTCACCCATGACCATTGAACCTTTCAACCTGTACTTTGACCCTCATCAACATATGAGGGACCCCATTGTGCACCTATGACAGAAGTTTGAGTTCCACTTGTATAGTAAACTTGTAAAGTGAGGTCCAAATTTAAAAAAAAACTAACCAATTTGGGACACAACATACATTAACACACAAACACACCACACAACACACATACAACCAACACGAACAACGGAGGCTAAGTGGTGCCTGCCAGCTATAGGCTGGCGGCCCACAATAAAGTAACATGGTGAGATTTCATGCTCCAGTCTCTTAACAGCTACCTATCACTATACTCATTGAGGTTGTCATAGCACTGCTCCTTCAGTATCATTCGCATTGTGTCTAGTGTTTTGGTCAGGCACGTGCAAGAGTCGTTTTTTTTTTAAGGACTGCACTTTCAATCTCTCTGTTCATGATGGTGGAGCATGCCCCAAGACACTGATATTCGGGAGGGATGACAAAAAGGGCAACAAAAATTTAAAAAATTTAGGACACAAAAATAGCAATAGCACTTGCGAGTTTGCTGAACAACTGTTTGAACTAAGCGTACGTGGCCCACCGGATGTTAGCCAGCAACCGGTCTCCTGAGGGGAACACGTCTGAATGGAAATTAGCAGCAGTGTGAAACCCTTTTTATCTCCCACAGTCTGACCAGCAAAAATCAGCAATGTTTTGTTTTTTTTGCAATTGATGCGAATTGCCTCTATGACGGTTAGGTTAAAAAAGTGTTGCTCAGTGTAGGACTGATTTAATGGGTATCATCAATTCAGATTTTCAGTGTGTGGGATATTCACAAAATACCAACACTATGCTAATGATTGATGCCATCAAAACGGTTCCTAAGTTAACTATTGTAGATATTAAGTTTAACTTAAGGTTTTCATCAGAAAAAACGTAAAATGTGAAAAAACAAAATCCCTTTTCAGTTGCCTATTAATAAAGGCTGTTAATGAGAGATAGTATACCATATACTTCAATAATGGGTAAGCAAGGTGGATTTTTATATTTAAGTCATTATCTGAGAGTCAATTCATTTATTTCAGTAAAATGCCTAAGATATATAG
>JAMKCH010082604.1:0-11624 GCA_023653785.1 Ophioderma brevispina | reverse complement strand
GGCTTTTAAAAACATTCCTCTTTTGAGAGGCCGAACCCTAGCATGAGCCTGCCTCCAAACAACAATGTGCGCGTGAGACAAACCCCCAGAGTGGGTCGTCACAACAGCCGCTCAGTTCCCAGAGCCCGTTTTAAATCCTGCCGGCCAAAAAAGAAGCCCGGTCGCCATTGATTGGTATGGCCTAAGTGTCTCGTACGCAACATACGGCCACGTCGAGAGACAGTGCCGAGTATACCACAACCAATGTGTTTTGATAATGCTTGTGGCCGCAGAGTACTTCCCCCGACCTGGGGGGAGATTGGAGACGTTTTCCCTACAGATTCGGAGGCGTACGGATATAGGTGAAGCGTCTAGTGATAAATTTCAGTCGCTAGTGTTTTCATCCCGTGGATCCGGGGAGGGGTCTAGGGACTGGCGATACTTTGTCTAATATAAAAGTTGAAGGGTGACGTATATGCGGCTTTCGATTCCCACTAGCGTCTCGATCGTGCCGCCTTTATTAGCGTGGTATCATGCTCTGATTCCAAGCTGCAGTTCAAAGCATAGCGCGGCGCCGATTCATGGGTGCGCAACATAAAAGTCGCCAGTGAACGTCACATTCAACTTAGATTGATCAAAAACTATAGGGGGGGGGGGTGGCCGCTGTTATTTTGCAAATTGTTGTGGGGAAGAAAATACCCGAGATGCCACTTCGAAAGCCATCCAAGAAACAGCTCTCACATCTTCGTTAAAACAGCCAAATCAAAGGCAACAGTAAACACAGCACTTTCTTTCATACTGGTGCAAGAGACTGATTCTCTTTACGCTTCCAAAAGGCCATGTAGACCACCTATTGTCATCAAGGAGGGGGCGGAGGCTGGTTGCGACTTCGAACCGGCCAAAACTACATAACCGAAAAAGTGAATGGTCGGCCCGTCGGAGCATCATGCATCATATATCCACTCCACTCACTACGGCTCGAGTTTGGACCATTTTGCAAATGGTCATATCACCGATTTTTGCATCACAGTGGGAGGTAAAGACACCAACGTCGCTAGAATAAGCTAAATTTGTGTTTGGAAACTCCAGAAGAATGTCAAAAATTTCAAGTCAAATTTCGATGGCTGCTAAATTCGGAAACCTTGCACTAATTAACGCGCAGTGCAAAGTGCAAAGCGATCGTTCTGCACTCATAGCAGGGCAGCTTCACAACAAAACAAAGTCTGGACTAGTGGCGCAATTTCATGGATTGTTTGGCAGATTGTCATTATTTGATATTGTTCCATTTTCATATTTTTGTTTTTCCGAAATACCATGATGGGAATCAATGCTCGGGGTCTGCTCATATGAATGTAGCACAGATTTCATCTTTTCCACTGGTTGGTTACGACTTTTGATTGATAAAACTTGTTTGGCATAGTCTATGCATGCATAAGCTAGGGCATTTAGTCAGTTTAGCCTACGCTCCCTGTTGGAATGCAAGTGGCCTATCCGACCTATGTGAAAGACACACTGATGCATGACGAATCGCTGCCTATTGAATGGTGTGTGTTCTGGACCAGTTATGCTAAATGCCTGGAATTATAAATTAGAATCGCCCATTGTCATGATTGTATTTGTACGTTGCTTGCCCCAAATTCCGTCAGAACAGTATGCGTCTTTGGAGTTGGAGTTAACTCAAGCCTTCAAGGTAGGCCTACGTAAAAAGGGCCAACAGTTTAGGTGTTAATCATTAATCTCAACTTTTGAGGTACGATTACTGATAAAATGCCTTGGCTAACTGCTGGCCTACATGCCATAGGCCCTAGGCTAGGATAGGACCTGGCCTAGGCAGGTCCTAGGCCTCAGTTGGTTACACATGCAGATGATCTCTTTTTTTGTACATAAACTGACATTGCTCAAGATATCAAATTCAAATTTTAAAGCCCATCATCAAAAATCAACTGAATTTTAAATAACCTTTTTTTTAAAGGATATTTCTGAAGCGGACTGAGGGCTAGGCCTCGGCCTACATAGAAAAAAGCCCCACCAGAACCAGATCTTTGCCACGATCTCAAGTTTGGAAGTGAAGGGCTCACACGTTACATTTGGACATTCAGACAAGTTTCTTTGATAGGCCTGTGGTTCCGAGCTGTACATCACGAAATGACCCTTTAAAATTCGTGCCACAACTATCAGCCTCGTGAGCCGTGACCAGTGACATGACATCGATATGATATATTGCAAAGTTGTGGAGATTAGGTCATCAATAGTGTAAACATTCCTTGAACCCATGACAACTACCCATAGTCAATCCTGTGTTAACAACAAGCATAATTATTAGTAGGCTAGGCTAGGCCTAGGCTAGGCTAGGCTAGGCCAGGTATAGTCATTGGCTAGGCTAGGCCCGGGATAAGCTTTCACTAAGCGGCCTGCTACGATTACACTATACTTTGTCGATTAGACACCAATAAAGGAGCTGGAAATTATTCGCGTTAGCGTTTCGCCGTTCAAAACAACCAGACTTGGATTTTTAAAGAATCACAATGCTACACTCATGCACAAAAATATACACACTGCGTTTTCGCACTATTATGAGGCCCCCTATTTGGTGGTTATACTCGTCGGCCCTGAATAAGGAGTGACGTCATAGGCGTTCACGCAGTCTTAAATGTGGAAATCGCTGTAAACCGCAGTTGTAATCGCGAGTGTACAACGTCGGTGTGCGCAATACGCATGAACAATAGCTGCCCAAAAGCTATGGACGACGAAGGATAATCAAAGGCTAGTTGTAAAAGTGAAAGCGAAGACTAGTGAATTGGATTTATTCCGTTAAGGCTTCAAATTCAATAGTACTTGCACCGCGTCACTTCCGCTTTAAAGCCTAATCAAATAAGGGCCATTGCCATCCAATTACAACTCATGACACTCGCGCATTGCAGCAGCAGACCAGCCAGTCAGATTACTGAGATGCGAGGAGTCAAGAGACAAAACCATACAATTCAAACCAACAAAATCCAACAACTCCGCCGTACAGTAAAAAAATAACCGGCGAATGACTACGCGGTAAATACGTGTAGGCCTAAACATTAATTTGCTTCCACCCAGGCCTCTGGCTGCGACAGGTAAACATTAACAGCACTTGTGCTGAGTAGAGCAGCAAAATGTCTTGCAATGATCTATGGTTTATGTCAGGGTTTTAGGAATTGGTATTATTTTGAGGTAAATAACAAAATGTGGATTTTTTTTAAAATTATTAATTGAGAAGACATTTTGATGAAGTGTTGGATAAAATTAAAGTTAATATTCGAGTTGTTTAAAACACAGCAAAAAAAAAATGCGATTGAAAATAGCTTGAAATACCATCTTTATCCCCAACATATAGTCCGCGAAAATCTTGGCCAATATTATGCTGTGCATTGCCTTACGTTCGAAAATAGTGATTTTACCTTAAAATCAAGTATGATTGACATTTTGATAACTGGTTAAACCATCATTAATCTCCTGCGTGAGATGGTTTCGTGGTGCATCTACGTATAAAGAGTTCTGGAAAGAACGGTGAAATTCATGCCGATGCGATATTTTGGTGGAAATTGTGGGGATTCAAGAACCACACTCACTATGGCTAGTAAAATCTAATTCCTGCCACAGTTCAGTAGCTTTATTCACCCAATGTATTAAAAATAACCCCTGGTTGTGGGGTATGATATATGCTACTAAGATCACACAAGGGTCAGTTCATGTCAACGGTGTACAAGTGCAGCACACTGAACTGTGTCTTGGTGGATGAGCATATTGTAACTCATAGTGACTTTGCTTGCGTAACCATTGGCTGGTGCCGGTGTCTTGTACAACTCATCGGAGGAATAACACTGGGCTTTAGAACGGAACCACCCAAGTGGGCATCTGAGCAGCAGGCGGTACATGCCACATATAGAACACAAACACATTTTCCCCTCAAGGTAGGAATATTGGTGTGCCCTACATAATCTCCGGTACAAAATAATGAAAACAGTTCACTTAGTATGGACACATTGAACGATTAAAAACCAGTTTTTTCAACAAAAAATCAGACCATTCTATAAATTAATGACCTTGAACTTTCTTCAGACATAATATTGTACTAAAACAAATAGGTCGTGATATTATGGCAAATTATACCTTTAGGGAACAAGGAAGCAACCGAAACAGCGTTGTATAAATTTTTAAAACAATTTAAAACAATTTTATTGTTTACCCCGGTACAAACTTTGACCCCCTTATAAAACCACCCAAGAACACTTTTAAAAAATGGAAACCCCATGCTTTTCAGATTCCCCATGAACATTCCTGCTATTGGAAAAAAATTGGTGTCAAAATTGTATATGGAAAAAACGATAAACATGCTTACTAAAAATTCTGGGGTTTAAATTATCAGAGGGAGATGTTTTATACGTCCAATATCAGGTAACATTAGCAACCCGTTTTTAACTAGAAAAATTTCCAAAACACTTTCTTACATTTAAAACACTACTTTAGCGAAGTAATAAACAATTATTATATCAATTCACTTGCCCCTTTCTAATGTCTAACTCTGCGGCCACATGGCCTGCAATGGAGAAGCGTGGCCCGCCATCGTCTGGGATGCCTGAGGCCGTCTGCTGGCCACCAATTTTAGACCACGGAACCCATCAAATTCCCCCCCGGGCAGTTTTGGGTCGGTAGCTTTTCACTAAGTTCGCCAATGCCCAACCCTAAATATACGAGCCAAATCAGACGCATTCTTTAATCGGAAATACATTTTTCGTTATGCGGACCGCTTCTATGCCGAGTACCGCCCCAATTAAAAAAGTTTCATCACGGCTACAGTAGGAACGCCAACGACCGCCATATAGCCGTTAAAAGGTCAATTTTTAAGGGTTCGAACTTTGGTGAGCGGCATTAGCACTCGTGGGTCAGAGGGGACGATATTTTTTCGGGCGGTTTTCATTAGCAATTTTCATTGATTTAGTAGTAACACAGGAGAAGACCAATTATTCCCACAGACTGCAGAATAAGTCTTAAATATGTATATTTTGTTTATAAATATTACAAATTTTCAATCGGCTTTCTACAGATTCGATATAAGGACAAATTTAGTCATGATCATGCGTGAATCCAGCAGAATTTGCAATGTTTAAATTTTTCAACCTACCTGCCCCGAATGTGCCATATTATCAAAATGAATGGAGCGTCAGGTTTAGATGATGAGATAAAAGTATTGGTACATTTATCTTCTGATAGGATTTATCGAGGCAAATGACTGCCCACTTGTTAGAAATCAGTTGAAAAACAGTGTCAAAAGATAGTTGACAGTATAGATCAACTATAGATCAACTCTATACAAATCCTATAGAGTGATCTATCGCTTTAATTACACATACCACCTTGTTAGCTCAGTTGCCAAGCGCGCTATTCAAGTAATAGCGTCAACGGGTTCGAGTACGCGATATGGGCATTACTTTATTTTTCAACAACTCTGTGCACAGGCCAGCTCCGAGAAAAAGAGTAAATATTCAGTTATGACTCTTATTACTAGCATTTATTATTTTTCCTGATCTCATTTGGGTGGGGCTGAGGAAGGATGGCCGATTTTGCGTGGGCTTTTCTCTTTCCAAAGCAGGTTTAGCCACTGTAGAATGAGCCACCAGGTTATTCCTTCATGAACATTCCTGTACGAAAATATCTATATGCATGAATAGAGGTGAAATGGTGCTATGGCTTAACATTGATTTATGTCATCAAGTCTTACACAAAGATACACTAATTACCATCTTTTCTGTAAAAACGATGACAGTTTCCCAATAATATTATATAACAACTTAACAACCTAATTCTTCCTTCTGAAAGTTTCCAAGAGGACACAAAAAATACACGGTTTTTCGTCGAGCGTCAACAACATTTCTGCCAACGAGGTTGATCTACTGGCAGTCATGACTTGAGTTGTAGCTGTCACGCATTGCAAACACCTTCAGACCGAAAAGAACAAAACATGCGAATGGTCCGGGTCTAACAGCCCATAATTCACGATTTTTCTTAGACAAACAATGTAATCAAGATCTAACTACTGTAGCATTTTTCGTTGATGGCGAATCACATGGACATAAATATGCTGCTTTTTTGATCGTTCGTGACTCTGAATTTCCCCATTCTTGCTACGTATTTTCGGCGTGTTCAGCTTTAATTTTCTCGCACGGGAAATGCACATAATTGCTACCATTTATAACTGGAAATCAAAGTTTAGTATTTTATGAGTGGTAAGTTACATAAATTGATCCGAAAATTTAATATCATTTCGGATATTAAATTTTTTCTTAGAGTACTCAGCACTCGCAAATCTGAGCCGCTTGGATTAAAATTTTGTGACGTCATATCCGAGGGGTCCCGTCTGATAAAAAAATAACGGCAAGTAATGCCAATGGGTTCCTACTGGGATAGTAGAAAGTTCCTTTTTATCGACTTTTCACTGACATGTGTAGGTCTTTGTCAAAGACGCCTAGACCATTTTTATCCACCAAACAACCGCGAGCGCGCCGAAGGCGGCGAGTGTCGAAACGCCGAAGGCGTTTGAGGCCGAGCGGAGGCGGAGGCGTCTTTGCGAAAATTGGTGATTTCCCAGTGCAAGCATATGTGTCAATTCAAAGTAGTCGTAATGGTAAGCACCGCCCAATTTCATCGATGACAACGTTTTCAGATACTTGCCAATATCTATGACGCCGCCAGTCAAAATTACCATATCGATTTTTTGCACGGCCTAATTAATTAGCATACGATTCAAAGCAAAAATCGACGAAGTGGACAGCTGCCAGGCCCCTGACAGTGACTCAGCAAATGGTGACACCACAGAGTCTGTGCCCTTGGGCGATAGCGGCAAACTTATTTGATACGCTATCTGGTATTGCCATCTGCCACGTGATCAACATGGCATACCTAGTTGACTGTGCTGCCCATTGCATTATGGGGCCGTTGTTATGTCCCTTAGCTGTCGAACAATTTTAATTATTCCCAACCGCGGAAGGCTCCAAAACGGAAGTGTGATGAATGAACGGAAAAATCTGATTACGGGAATCGGCAGACAGCCACAAGTCCAATCCACATTGATTGTTGCTTCCCTGCCCAGCTGCGAGTTGCGAGTGAGTCCGCACTACGGTATGTGAGATGCATGGCGGATGGGCTAGTTGTAGCCCATCTCTGCAGAAATTAAAGTCCCCAGTAAAGGCTAGTAAGTTATTCCCACCTCCCCCTGCACAAACACACTGAAATGAGACTAGACTAGCGCATACGTCAGTACATTTTATCAAAATATTTGTACTGCAGCTGCAGTGACCAGTCAAAATTGCCACTCACAGACATTTTGGACAAGTGATTTTGAACCTTAAATTGAAATTGAATCTGACCCGCGTATCATTATGCCACGCAAATGTGACGTGTGGACGAACATCCCAAAAATTAAGCCAGAAATGAAGTCCAGTTCACAAATTAACGCCGAGAATTTAGGGGGACACGCACCTCCTACAAGAACTTACCTCGGCAGGCTCGGGAACTTACCATGTCTTGACAGGCCACCTATTAATGCCCCCACAATTAAGGCTAAAGTTTCGGCCGAACCATGGCTGAACGATGCAATGAAACTACGTGTAAACTTACAAATCCGCTTCACTTACAATGACTGCTTAAAATTAACTTATAGTAAGCGAATCACATCAGCTACAAGTAGCCGTAGCTTCAAATACCCTCATGATAGTCATAATTCAGCCAAAGTACCGTACGTGTAGCGCACCCCCCGCCCCCCACCTCGCATCAATCCTCACACATGATACCACGGGATGTCCTCAGCTCTACACAGTTGACCACTGACAAAATGATGCATGTTAAATTCCACCTGATTTTCACCGTGCCGTTGTTCACAGCCAGCAAAAAAGTGTTCGCCATTTTTACATTTCCAGCTAGCTGTAGCCTGCATCAGGGATCCTGGCTGTATTCGCCCCGTTATTCGCTTTGTTTTGAATCGAGTGTACCAAAACCCATTAAGTGAATGGATGATGATCAGTTCCAATAAACTAGGATTCTGGGAACTATGTTAAGCGAACGTAGGGACATCATCATTGGACCTAATCAAACGAATCGCATATAGTTTCGGAAAGAAATATCCCGAAAAACGATGAGTAACAAAGAAAAGAAATATTTGCGAAAAGGCTTTGATTTACGACTGACTTTGATGGGGTGCGGTCCAGAGGGGGCGGACTCACACAAATTGAAGAAATAATCAAAGCCTTGATTTATAAGGCTATGACATGTGCGAACCATGTCGTGGAACATGTGAACACACTTCCACAGACATGAAGGAGTTACAGTGACATCACTGCATGGACTGAATGAGCTCTTCTCCACTTGCCTCGGCGGACGCCATTGACCACTGAGAAACGGATATCTGGCGTAATGGTTAAAACCTAAACAAGGCCGCACGAAGGATTTATTTTGGGGGATGCGGGATCCCGTTTGGTTTAACGGGGAGCCAATATGTGGTTCTTTTTTTTAGTGTCGTCTACAGACACTTCGATTTGAACTTCGGAATTTCGAGATCCAGGAGTGTCGTTTTGAGATGTAAACAAAGCAATGAGCTCTATGGCTTAGCCGAAAAATATACACAAAGTTATTAATGTTTGAAGCAAGATCGAACTTGAGAGAGGTGAAAATAGAAACATAACATGTTATAGCTGTGTGCCAAATTTAGTTACACGGCCGAAATGTGTGAAATAAACAGAAATGTTTTATACCATGTAGCTACAGTTGAAAAATGATGCCCGAAAAAAGTGCGCATTTTAGTATTCAAATTTGAACAGAAAATTCGCAAATCTCAAAGCCATTTTTTGCGAAATTTGCGGCTTCAACATAATAGACTGCAATGCTAACATTGTCCTTAAACGTAAACCTGTGCACCAGTAGCTGCCATTTTTTAAAGAGAAGTTTCTGGATCAAAAATTTGATGAGGCGTTTAATGCCAGGCATTGTAAAATTGCACACGCGACGGTGCTATACGCGCGCGTGTGGATATGGAACGCTGTCATCACGGTGGAGCAGTTGCTACCGACGACGGGGCCTCCGGCCTCCATCCTGCTATCTACTGCCGATGGACGGGCGAAATTGGTGACTGATTCATGGATTTCGAGGGCATGTTGGAACAGATCAAAGTTTGGACATGCCAGCGGATTGTGTAGGCAAGGCAGCTCATGACTAGCTTGGTCTATGCATGTACTTAGCCTTAGTGATACAACTTCTAAGTTTAAAGCCGGTAATTCTATTCAATCAATTGAAACTTCGTGCTATAAAAACCATAGTAATACACCATTAAAAATATCTTTGAATCTACGCAGGATTTATTTTGGGGTGGGCGAACCTCAAAAAAAAGTGGACCTTTTTGGTTAAAGGGACCTAACTCCAATAAAATGGTCTTTTTAATTTTGAACATCTGATCACCAATAGGTGGACTTCTTGTCAACATATCTTGAAATTTTGGACCTTTTATGAAAACATGAGCAAAAAGTGGACTTTGTGGAATTTGGGGGGTCCTCGCACCCCGGCGTATATGGAGATCCGTGTTGATTCATGGGGGTCCCCAAGTCAACCGGTCACTAAACAGCCACACCCACGGGTAGGCATATGGCAATTTTGTGAAACACATTGACCCGGCCTGATAATTCTATGTATAAAAAGTGCAGAAATTAAAGTGCTAAATTCTTCAGGTCATTTGTGTCAGTGGGTCAACAAACAATACCCACACCCACCATCCAGGGATAATTATGTTAGAAGCTAGGCTGATGCTACCAACTAGTAGGGTTAGTCGCATCAGTGCATACTGGCTAAATTATTGAGGATGGTATGGTTTAGAGTAGCATCACGCCATCAGGTGCACCAGAAAATAGGCTCATTCCAGGGCTATGTGACATAGCCTTGGCCGATGCATGATGCTACTAGGTGCTATAGGGCATTAGCTTCCGGGGAACTCAGTGACGTCAACAAAATCAGGCGGTTTTTTTCTTGTGTGCTTGCTTTATGTGGGTTCGGCAGTACTTTCAGTCAAAGCTCAGGATTTAATGCTTCAGGCAATGGATATAATCTCACTGACGTCGCTGATCCTTGAGGAAGATAATGCACTGTAGCTAGTATGATATAGTAGCATTGGTGCAAACTAGCCTAACAAGCACCGAAACACACATCTAGGGTTAATACCAATAGCCTTGCTAGGCTGGGTAAAAAAATCCCTAGTCATAAGGTTCGCTAGTCAGAGAGTTCATTAAGAAAAAAAATCGCTCTCATAGGTCCTAAATAAAAAAGGGGTTTCGCTAGTCATATGAAAAAAGGGTCGCTAGGTCCTAATTTAAATTGAACTAAACCCTAACCCTTATGATCTAGTGATTTTTTTTATGTTTTTTTAGGACTAGCCACCCCTTTTCGATTATGACTAATGTTATATGGCCCTCCATTTTTCGTTAAACTTTTTAAAACTATTAATTTTTCAATTTTCTTTTGAGAAAAGATTTACTCACGGGGAAAAGCACTTTGTTATTATAAAGAGAGAAAAGGGGGAATACCCCAGTTTGTTTTGCAAGCTGAACCTGTTTAGATGCACAATTAGGGGAATGGGGAATTCCCCCAAGGATGCTAACCTTAGAAGCTTGTTTTGATTTTTAAAAGATCAAAACCTTGCAAGATCTGGGAATTCCCCTAGATGTTATATATATGAAGTGATGTAATTGGGTGAGAATTCCGATGGTCAAGTAGTGTAAAGGTTATGGGTATGCATGAGGATGATGTAATGAATATGTTAGAAAGGGGAATCTATCGTGAGTAGTTAAATACTATATCACTGGAAGGACTCTGCCAGCATCCACTACTACAAGTAGCTAGAAGATAGCTTAGTTCTGATCTAACAATAATGGTAGATTTGAGCTCCACACAGTGCAGATTTATTAATTTGTAATTCCATGTGCGCAGAGTGCTGTTGTGTAATTATTCTACTGTAAGCTTTGAAGCGAAAGTGCTGGGAATCAAATAGGATTTCCAACTTGTGGACCGATAGAATGTGTGGTGATTATCTGGACTGAGATACTGTGGATTAATGTCGTCGAGGAACTTAATTTAACCTTGTAGTCTTGAACTGCTGGACAAAAAGTTATCTAAGGACTGAGAAGATTGCACATGGATATTACTACCTGAAGAGTTAATTTATGTGAACTTTGCATACTGTCATTTGGAGTCTTCGCTTCTTATGGGGGGCTGGAGGACCATATCATCGTTGAGACTGCCACCGCAACGCCTTCAACAAGGATACTAGAACTCTTTATAAGTATAATAATCTTAAATTGTGTACTTATATGTAATTTTGTTTGGAATACCAAATTCTTGAACCAAACAAGTAACGATACATAAAAATGTTATTATATATTAATTTAGATCATTAAGGGCACAAGGCTAATTTATTTGTGTTTGAAAGGTATTCTGACCTTAGACGTCTACGAGACGTCATAACACAACCTTAGGACTGGCAAACCTGACTGGGGAAAGGACCCCTTAGGCTGATGCATCAGTCTATGCTAGTAGCTCTGGCTGTTAGCCTAACTTGTAATCCAAGCAGAAGCAGATACCAA
>JAMKCH010082602.1:0-22683 GCA_023653785.1 Ophioderma brevispina | reverse complement strand
AAGTTTAGTTGTGATCTATTGGGAAAAGGAATTACATTAACCATTCCAAATATTGTCACGCGGGGGTGCAAATCAGCGGGCTCGATGTGGGTATTATTTTTACGTTATTTCAATGGTGGAGCGATTATTTAGTGGTGTGCGACCTTCTAAACCTCGTACGGGAGTGTGAATTTTGCGATTTCGGTCTGCAAAGACCTCAGATTATTTAATTTTGTGAGATTTTACCATTAGACATCTCTCTTTGACCAAATAGCATTGAAAAAAAATTCCAATTTAACGAGTAACAAGGAAATTCGCTTGAAGCAAGGGGCTCATTGAAATGGTCGCATTATGCCGTGTTTTCGCTAGGACTGCAATTTGCCTCAAATCCTGATTGAATTAGGATGTTGAAACCTCGCGAAATCAAAGAAGTACATTGAATCTATGTAATGGCATGGTGATGTGTTATGACTAAAAAGGCTCATTGAATAGCTAGTTATCAAGTCCAAGTCGCTTGTTTATTGTTTTAAGGGAAGCGAGATAGATGTCAAAACCGCGTTTACCCTTCATTTTGACCAAAAAAAGAGTGCGTCGAGTTGTAAAATTGTAATTTAATACTCCCACCCAAATCCCTAAGGGTATTTCAAGAAGAAAAACAAACATGGTAGGTTTTCTTGACTTTATATGAAATATGTTAAGAAGGAAAGAAGTAGGGAAAAAGAGAATCAAAAGATGTGAAAATTACTAGTTTCCCACCCTACCCCTTCTATTTGCCGGCACTCCTGTCATACAACGCGGCTATAGTGGACAGCCAATGGGGGGGGGGGTGGGGGGGGGGGGTTTGTCAGAGAAATAAGCATATCCATTACTTAATTGATGTGTTCGATTCTAGTATTTACATTTCTTGGAGATAATTCAAAGCCTGTTGATTCAAAAAATGCATATTAGTTTCACAAAAACGTGTTTTTAAAAGCTGTATTCTTTGGGGATGTAAACGCGAGTAGTTAAAGAGCGCCAAAATGCAAAAAAAATGGGATATTTTAGAATTATATCAATTTACTTGAGACATAAACTCCCGTTTTATGTGTCGTGGGGAAGCAAAAAATGACCACTTTTCTTAAAAAGTCCCATATTGGTCAAAACTCAAGAAAAAAAACTCAAAACACATGTTATCAAGTGCTGTCGAAGGGCGCAAAACACTAAATCACTCCCACGTTTGGGGGATGGTAGGTAGTTCCGGAAAATGACACCAAAACATGTTGAGAATATTTGCAGTCCTTTGGGGACCGTTTCCTAGTGAGTGGTGTTATATTATATAAAAGTGAAGAGTATAGCGTGACCATCGCTGAGATACACAAAATTTGGAACTTCGATTCGGTGTAGAAAACTAGGCATCGACTTCGGCCTGTCGAAGCGGCTATGAGGGGTACACGTCGCTTCAAAATAGTGGTGGCGCTGTTAATATGCCTTTTTCTTAAAATTTCTCTACTAGAATGATATCGAAAATTGAAACTATTAGAAAGTTTAGTGGGGATCTATGGGAAATGACTTATAAATTCTCAAAATATTGTCACGCGGGGGTCAAATCAGCGGGCGCGCGCGAGTGGTTATTTTTACCGTGTATTTCAATGAGCGATTATTTAGTGGTGTCCGCCCTTATAAAACCTAGTACGGGAGTGTGAAGTTTTGCGATTTCGAGTCTTGCAAGACCTCCAGATGATTTACATTTTGTGAGAATTTACATTAGACATCTATATTTGACCAAATACGCATTTGAAAAGAAGGCCAAAATTGGTTAACGATTTAACAATAGGAATCGCTTGTTTGAAGACAAGGTGCTCATGAAAATGGTCGATTTTGCCGTGTTTTCGTAGGGACTGCAATTTGCCTCAAATCCTGATTTGAAAATCGGATGTTGACACTCGCGAAATCAAAGACGGACATGAAAAATTCTATGTAAGGGCATTTGGGTTGTTTTATGACTACAAAGGCTAATGATAAGCTAGTTCTCAGTTCCAAGTCGCTTGTTTCTTGTTTTACGGAAGCGAGATGTCAAAACCGCGTTCCCTTTCATTTTGACCAAAAAAGAGTTTTGCGTCGAGTTTTAACATTGTAATTTATACTCCACCCAAATCCTAGAGGTTTTCAAGAAGAAACAAACTTGTAGGTGGCTTGACTTATATGAAATATGTTAAGAGAAAAAGTTAGAAAAAGAGCACATCAAAGCTTGAAAAATTACTAGTTTCCCACCCCTAACCCTATTATTGCACGGCAATCATGTCATACACGCGCTATAGTGACACCACTGCGGGGGGGGGGGTGTCAGAGAAATAAGCATTCCTTAATTAAGTGAGTGTTAGATCTATTATTTCATTTCTGAGATAATTCGAAAAGATGTTTGAATCTCACAAATCATACTTAGTCCACAAAAAGTGTTTAACAGTGTATTTCTTGGGGTAACGCAACGTAGTAAAGAGCGCCAAAATGCACAAAAAAAATGGGGAATTTAGAAGTAGTATTCAATTTACTTGAAGACCCATAACTCCCTTTTTATGTGTCGTGGGGAAGCAAAAAATAATGACACTTTTTCTTAAAAAGGTCCATATTGTCAAAATCAAGAAAAACTCAAAAAACAATGTTATCAAGTGTGTTCGAAGGGCGCACAACACTAAATCACTCACGTTTGGGGGAATTGTAGAGGTAGTTCAGGTTAATGACAAAACCATGTTTGAGATATTGCCAGTCCTTTGGGGACCGGGTTCCAGTGAGGGTGATATTATCATAAAGTGGAAAGAGTATGCGGTGACCATCGCTGAGATTATCACCAAATTTGGAAATTCGATTCGTTGTGAAACTAGGCCCTCGACTTCCGGCCCGGTCGGAAAGCGGCTATGAGGCGTACCCGTCGGCTCAAAAATAGTGGTGGCGCTGTTCATATGCTTTTCTTAAAATCTCTACTAGAATGAATCGAAAATTGAAAATTATTGGAAAGTTATTGTGTGATCTATTGGGAAATGGAATTCATAACCATTCAAAAATATTGTAAGAGGGTGCAAATTCAGCGGGCGCGCTGTGGTATGTTTACGTGTATTTCAATGGAGCGATAATTTAGTGGTGTGCGCCCTTAAAACCTAGTACCGGAGTGTGAATTTTTGCGATTTTGGATTAAGAGTCTGCAAAGACCTCAGATTTATTTAATTTTTGGTGAGATTGTACATTAGACATCTATATTGACCAAATCGATTGAAAAGATCCAATTTTTAACGATTAACAAAGGAAATCGCTTGAAGACAAGTTGCTCATGAAAATGGTGGAGTTTATGCCGTGTTTTCCTATGGACTCAATTTGCCTCAAATCCTGATTG
Organism: Ophioderma brevispina; assembly: GCA_023653785.1. Classification (NCBI taxonomy): domain Eukaryota; kingdom Metazoa; phylum Echinodermata; class Ophiuroidea; order Amphilepidida; family Ophiodermatidae; genus Ophioderma; species Ophioderma brevispina. The sequence continues at coordinate 19,340 of JAMKCH010082602.1, read as the reverse complement.
AATACGGATTGTTGACACCTCGCGAATCAAAGAAGTACATGAAAATTAATTCTATGTAATGGCATGGTGTGTGTTATGACTAAAAAGGCTAATTGAATAGCTATTATCAAGTCCAAGTCGCTTGGTTCTTGTTTTAAGGGAAGCGAACGATGCAAAACCGCGTGAGTTTCCCTCATTTTTGGGGTGCCCAAAAAAGCGTGCGTCGAGTTTAACATTGTAATTTAAGATCCACCCAAATTCCCTAGAGGTTTTTCAAGAAGAAAACCACATTGTAGGTTTCTTGACTTATATGAACTATGTTAAGAAGAAAAGAAGTAGAAAAAAGAGCACATCAAAGATGTGAAAATTACTAGTTTCCCCACCCCTACCCCTTATTATTTGACGGCCAATCCTGTCATACACGCGCTAAAGGGACAGCCAATGCGGGGGGGGGGGGGGGGGTTGTCAGAGAAATAAGCTTATCCATTACTTAAGTGATGTGTTCGATCTATTATTTACTTCTTGAAGATAATTCAAAGAGTTTTGAATCTCACAAATCATACTTAGTTCCACAAAAAAACGTGTTTTTAACAGCTGTATTTCTTGGGTAAACGCAGTGAAAGAGCGCCAAAATGCATATTACACAAACAATGGGGATGTTTAGAATCTATATCAATTTACTTGAAGACCCATTTTTTAACTCCCGTTTTCTGTGTCGTGGGGGGAAGCAAAAAATGACACTTTTTCTTAAAAAGGTCCATATTTGTCAAAAAAATCAAAGAAAAAAAATCAAAAACAATGGTATCAGTGTGTTCGAAGGGCCACAACACTAAATCACTCACGTTTGGGAATGGTAGGTAGTTACGGTAATTAAAATGACAAAACAGGTTGAGATATTTGCAGTTCCTTTGGGACGGTTACTAGGAGGGTTTATTATACTAAAAGTGAAAGAGTATAGCGTGACCATCGCTGAGGATTTCACAAAATTTGGCAAATTCGCATTCGTTGTAGAAACTAGGCCCTCGACTCCGGCCCTGGTCGAAAAGCGGGCTAGTGAGGCGTACACGTCGGCTCAAATATAGTGGTGGCGCTGTTCATATGTGCCTTTTCTTAAAATCTCCTACTAGAATGATTATGAAAATTAAACTTATTCGAAAGTTTTAGTTGTGATCTATTGGGAAATGAATCATTAACATTCAAAATATTGTCACGCGGGTGCAATAAGCGGGCGCGATGTGGTATTTTACGTGTATTTTCAATGAAGCGATTATTTAGTGGTGTGTGCGCCCTTCTAAAACCTAGTACGGGAGTGTGAATTTTTGCGAATTCGAGTCTGCAAAGACCTCGATTTATTATAATTTTGGTGAGATTTTACATAGGACATCTTATTTTGACCAAATCGCATTTGAAACAATCCCCAATTGTGTTAACGATTTACACAAAGGAAATCGCCTTGACGACAAGGTGCTTCTGAAAATGGTCGATTTATGCCTGTTTTCGCTATGGACTGCAATTTGCCTCAAATTCCTGATTTGAAATACGGATGTTGACACCTCGCGAATAAAAGAGTACATTGAAATTCCTATGTAATGGAAGGTGTGTGTTATGACTATAAAAAAAGGCTAATTTAATAGCTAGTTATAAGTCCAAGTCGCTTGTTTCTTGTTTTAAGGGAAAAGCGAGGATGTCAAACCGCGTTTCCCTTCATTTTTTTTGGACCAAAAAAAGCGTGCGTCGAGTTTTTAACATGTAATTTCATTTCCACACCCAAATCCCTAGAGGTATTTTCAAGAAGAAAACAACATTTTAGGTTTTCGTGACTTTATATGAAATATGTAAGAGAAAGAAAAGTAGAAAAAGAGCACATCAAAGATGTGAAAATTAATGGAGTTTCCCACCCCTACCCCTTTATTATTTGCACGGCAATCTGTCATTTACGCGCTATAGTGAAAGCAAATGGGGGGGGGGGGGGGGGGTTTTTTGTTGTCAGAGAAAGAGCATTCCTTTACTAAAGTGATGTGGTCGCTCTATTAATTTACATTTCTTGAAGATAATTCAAAGAATGTTTTGAATGTCGACAAATCCTACTTAGTTTCCACAAAAACGTGTTTTACCAGCTGTATTTCTTTGGGTAAACGCCGTAAAGAGCGCCAAAATCACAAAATGGGATATTTTAGAATATATATCAATTTACTTGAAGACCCATAACTCCCGCTTTATGTCCTGGGGAAGCAAAAAATGACACTTTTCTTAAAGGTCCATATTGTCAAAATCAAGAAAAAAATCAAAAACAAGTGCAAGTATGGTGTTCGACGGGCGCACAACACTAAATCACTCCACGTTTGGGGGAATGGTAGTTATTCCGCCGGTAAAATGACAACACAATGTTTGAGATTTTTGGCAGTCCTTTGGGGCCCGTTCCTAGTGAGGTGTTATTTATAATAAAAGTAAAAAAACCAACCATTTAAAAAATTTTAAAATTCACAAAATTTGGAATTCGATTCGTTGTATGAAACGTAGGCCCTCGACTTCCGTCACTGTCGAGAAGCGGCTATGAGGCGTACACGACGGTCGCTCAAAATAGTGTGGCGCTGTTCATATGCCTTTTCTTCAAATCTCTACTAGAATGATATCGAAAAATTGAAACTTATTCGAAAGTTTTAGTTGTGATCTATTGGGAAATGAATTCATAACATTCAAGAATATTGTCACGCGGGGTGTGCAAATCAGCGGGCGCTATGTGGTATTTTTACGTGTATTTCAATGTAGCGATTATTTAGTGTTTGTGCGCCCTTCTAAACCTAGTACTGGAGTGTGTTTTTGGCGATTTCGAGTCTGCAAAGACCTCAGATTTATTTAATTTGGTGAGATTTTAACTTCAGAACTCTAAATTTGACCAAATCGCATTTGAAAAAATCACTTGTTAACGATTTAACAAAGGAAATCGCTTGAAGACCAGGTGCTCATGAAAATTTCATTATGTGTCCGTGTTTTCCGGCATGGACTGCAATTGCCTCAAATCCTGATTGAAATACGGATTTGTTGACAACCGTCGCGAAATCAAAGAAGTACATTGAAAAATTCTATAATGGCATGGTGTGTGTTTATGACTAAAAAGGTTAATTAATAGCTAGTACACGTCCAAGTCGCTTGGTTTCTTGTTTTAAGGGAAGCGTGATGTCAAAAAACCGCGTTTCCCTTCATTTGTGGACCAAAAAAGCTTGCGTCGAGTTTTTAACGTTGTAATTTTATACTCCACCCAAATCCCTAGATGTATTTCAAGAGAAACACCATTGTAGGTTTTTCTTGACTTTATATGAAATATGTTAAGACAAGAAAGAAGTAAAAGAGCACATCAAGATGTGAAAATTACTAGTTTTTCCCACCCTACCCCGTATTATTTGCACGGCAAATCTGTCATACACCTCTAATAGTGGACAGCCAATGCGGGGGGGGGGTTGTCAGAGAAATAAGCATATCCATTTACTTAAGTGATGTTTTCGATTCTATTATTTACATTTCTTGAAGATACTTCAAAGATGTGGAATCTCACAAATCATACTTAGTTCCACCAAAACGTGTTTTTTTAACAGCTGTATTTCTTTTGGGTAAACGCAGTAATGAGCGCCAAAATGCACAAAAATGGGATTTTTAGAATGTATATCAATTTACTTGAAGACCCATAACTCCCGCTTCATGTGTCGTGGGGAAGTAAAATGACACTTGTTCTTCAAAAGGTCCATTATTTGTCACCAATCAGAAAAAATCAAAACCATGTTTCAAGTGTGTTCGATGGGCGCACAAAACACTAAATCACTCCACGTTGGGGGAATGGTAGGTAGTTTCGGTAAAATTCCAAAACAGGTTTAGATTTTTGCAGTCCTTTGTGGACCGTTCCTAGTGCGGTGTTATATTATAAAAAATTTTACTTTTTTTAAGTTTTTAACTTATTTTGATTATTCACAAAATTTGGAAATTCGATTCGTGTAGAAACTAGGCCCTCGACTTCCGGCCCTGGTCGAAGCGTCTATGAGGCGACACTCTTCTCAAAATAGTGGTGGCGCCTGTTCATAGGCCTTTTTCTTAATCTCTACTAGAATGATATCGAAAATTGAAACTTATTCGAAAGTTTTAGTTGTGATCTATTGGGAATGACATTCATAACTTCAAAATATTGATCCACGGGTGCAAATCAGCGGGCGCGATGTGGTTATTTTTACGTTATTTCAATGGAGCGATTATATTTAGTGGTGTGCGCCCTCACCTATACGGGAGTGTGTGAATTTTTTGCGATTTCGAGTCGCAAAGACCTCAGATTTATTTATTTTGTGAGATTTACATTGACATCTATATTTGACCAAATCGCATTTGAAAAAATCCAATTGTTAACAGATTTAACAAGGAAATCGCTTGAAGACACGGTTGCTCATGAAAATGTCGCTTTATTATGCGTGGTTTTTCGCTATGAGACTACTGCAATTTGGCTCAAATCCTGATTGAAAAACGGATTGGTTGACACCGCTCGCGAAATCAAAGAAGTACATTGAAATGCTATGTAATGGCGTGGTGAGTGTTTATGACTAAAAAGGACTACTTTGTAATAGCTAGTTATCAAGTCCAAGTCGCTTTGTTTCGTTGTTTTAAGGGAAGCGAGATGTCACTAACCGCGTTTCCCTTCATTTTTGACCAAAAAAAGCGTGGCGTCGAGTTGTCAAACAATTGTATTAAATACTCCCCCCAAATTCCTAGAGGTATTTTAAGAAGAAAACAACATTGTAGGTTTTCTTTGACTTTATAATAATATGTTAAGAGAAAGAAGTAGAAAAAGAGCACATCAAAGATGTGAAAATTACTAGTTTCCCACCCCTACACCACCTTAGTATTTGCACGGCAATCCTGTTCCTAACACGCGCTTATAGGACAGCCAATGGGGGGGGGGTGTCAAGAAATAAGCTAATCCATTACTTAAGTGAGGTTTTTGTTCGATCTTTATTTACATTTTTCCTTGAAGATAATTCCAAGGGTGTTTGAAATCTCACAAATCACTACTTAGTTCACAAAACGGTTTTAACAGCTGTATTTCTTTGGTACACGCCGTAAAAGCGCCAAAATGCAACAAAATGGATATGTATAGAATATATATCATTTACTTGAGACCCCATACTCCCGTTTTATTAATGTGTCGTGGGGAGCAAAAATGACACTTTTTCCTTAAAAGTCCTATTTGTCAAAATCAAAAACATCAAAAACAGGTTGTATCAAGTGTGGTTCGAAGGGCGCACACCACTAAAATCACTCACGTTTGGGGGAATGGTAGGTAGTTCCGGTAAAATACAAAACTTGTTTTTGAGATATTTTGCAGTCCTTTGGGGACCGTTTCCTAGTGAGGGTGTTAAATTATAATAAAGTGGCAAAGAGTATAGCGTCCATCGCTGAGATTATCACAAGATTTGGAAATTCGATTCGTTGTAGAACGCGTGGGGGATGCACCTCGGACTTCCGGCCCTGGCGAAAGCGGCATGAGGCTTATCACGCTCGGCCTCAAGTGGTGGCGCTTTTCTATGCCTTTTTCTTATCTCTTAAAATCGTACTATAATGATATCGAAAATTGAAACGTTATTTCGAAGTTTTAGTGTTGATCTATTGGGAATGCAATATCATCCCATTCAAATATTGTCACGCGGGTGCAATCAGAGGCCGCGATGTGGTATTTTTACGTGATATTTCAAATGGATCGATTATTTGTGGTGTGGCGCCCCTTCTAACCTAGTACGGTAGGGTGAATCTTTCGATTTTCGAGTCTGCAACGACCTCAATTATTTAATTTTTGTGAGATTTTACATTAGACTCTATATTTGACCAAATCTCATTTTGAAAAAATCCACTTTGTTAACGTTTAAAAAAGGAAATCGCTTGAAGACAGGTGCTCATGAAATGGTCGATTTATGCCGGTTTTGCGCTATGGACGCAATTTGCCTCAATCCTGATTGAATACGGTATTGTTACACTCGCGAAATCAAATAAGTACATTGAAATTCTATGTAATGGCATGTGTGGTGTGTTTATGACTAAAAGGCTAATGGAATAGCTAGTTATCAAGTCCAAGTCGCTTTGTTTCTTGTTTTAAAAGGAAGCGCAATGTAAAAACCGCGTTTCCCTTCATTTTTGAACCAAAAAAGGGTGCGTCGAGTTTTAACATTGAAATTTATACTCCACCCCAATCCCTAGAGGTATTTCACGAAGAAAACAACATTGTAGTTTTCTTACTTTATATGGAATATGTTAAGAAGAAAGAAGTGAAAAAGAGCACATCAAAGATTCGAAAATTACTAAGTTTCCCACCCCTACCCTTATTATTTGCAACGGCAATCCTGTCATAACCGCGCGTATACTTGGACAGCCAATGCGGGGGGGGGGGTGTCATAGAAATAAGCATATGCCGATTACTTAATTAATGTGTTCGATCTCATTTAATTTTTTTACATTCTTGAAGATATTCAAAGATGTTTTGAATCTCACAAATCTATACGTAGTTCCACAAAAACGTGTTTTTAACAGTTGTATTTCTTTTGGGTAAACGCAGTAAAGAGCGCAAAAAAGCACAAAACGGATATTTTATGATATATATCATTTACTTGAAGACCCTAACTCCCGTTTCTTGCGTCGTGGGGAAGCAAAAAATGACACTTTGTCTTAAAAAGGTCCATATTTGCAAAAATCAAGAAAAAAAATCAAACAATTTATCAAGTTTGTTCGAAGTGCGACAACACTAAAGCCTCACGTTTGGGGAATGGTAGGTAGTTCCGGTAAAATGACAAACCCTGTTTGGGAGATATTTTGCCGTTCCTTTGGGGACCGTTCCTAGTGAGGGTGTTATATTATATAAAATTTTAAAGTGTACTTTTAATTTCTCACAAGACATGGTTCAATTATCACAACATTTGGAAAATTCGCTTCGTTGTAGAAACTAGGCCCTCGACTTCCGGCCTGGTCGAAAGCGCTATGAGGCGTAATACAACACCGTCGCTCAAAATAGTGTGGCGCTGTATCATATGCCTGTTTCTTAAAATCTCTACTAGAATGAGTAGCGAAAATTGAAACGTATTTCGAAAGTTTTAGTTTGATCTAATTGGGAAAAAATGAATTCATACATTCAAAATATTGTCCACGCGGGGTGCAAATCAGCGGGCCCGATGTTGTATTTTTAACGTGTATTTCCATGGATCTATTAAGTTATGGTGTGCGCCCTTCTAAACCGAAGGTTTACGGGAGTGGTGAATTTTTGCGATTTCGATTATGCAAAGACCCTCGAATTTATTTAATTTGTGGATTTTGACATTAGACATGTTTAGACACTATATTTGACCAAATCGCATTTGAAAAAATCAATTGTTACCGATTTAATTAACAAAGAAATCGCCGTTTTGAAGACAAGGTGCTCATGAAAATGGTCGATTTATGCCGTGTTTTATCGCTATGGACTGCAATTTTGCCTCAAATCCTGCATTTGAAATACGTATTGTTGACACCTCGCGAATTCAAAGACGTACCTTGACATCTATGTAATGGCATGGTGTGTGTTTATGACTAAAAAGCTAATTGAATAGCCTAGTTTCATTCCAGTCGCTTTGTTGTTTCGGGTGTTTTAAGGTAATCGAGATGTCGGAAAACCCCGCGTTTCCCTTCATTTTGACCAAAAAAAAAAGCGTGACGTCGAGTTTTAACATTGTAATTAATCTCCACCAAATCCCTAGAGGTTTTTCAAGAAGAAACAACATTGTAGGTTTCTTGACTTTTATATATATGAAATTGTTTAAGAAGCAGAAGTAGAAAAAGAGCACATCAAGATGTTAAATTACTAGTTTCCCACCACTACCCCTTATTATTTGCACGCAATCCTTCCATACCGCGCTATAGTGACAGCCAATGCGGGAGGGGGGGGGGTTGGTGTCGAGAATAAGCCTATCCATTACTTAGTGAGGTGTTCGATTCTATTATTGACCATTTCTTGAAGATAATCAAAGATTTTGAATCTCACCACTCAACTTAGTTTCCCCACAAAAACTTGTTTTCACAGCTGTATTTCTTGGGTAACGCAGTAAAGAGCCCAAAATTGCACAAAAATGGGATATTTTAGAATATATACATTTACTTGAAGAACCATAACTCCGTTTTATGTTCGTGGGTAAGCAAAAATGACACTTTTCTTAAAAGGTCCTATTTGCAAAAATCAGAAAAAAAAAAAACTCAAAAACCATGTCTCAAGTGTGTTCGAAGGCGCACAACACTAATCACTCCACGTTTTTGGGGGAATGGTAGGTAGTTCCGGTAAAATGACACAAAGGTTTTGAGATATTTTGCAGTCCTTTGGGGACCGGTTCCTAGTGATGGTGTTTAAAATTATAATAAAAGTGAAAGAGTATAGCGTGACCATCTCTGAGATTATCACAAATTTGGAATTCGATTCGTTGTAGAAACTAGGAGGCCTCGACTTCCGGCCCCTGTCGAAAGCGTCTATGAAGCGTACACGTCGGCTCAAAAATAGTGGTGCGCTGTTCATATGCCCTTTTTCTTAAAATCTCTACTAGAATGATATCGAAAATTGAAACTTATTCGAAAGTTTTTTAGTTGTATCTATTGGGAATGAATTTCATAACATTACAAAATATTGTCACGCGGGGGTGCAAATCAGCGGCCGCGATGTGGTATTTTTACGTGGATTTCAATGGCGCGATTATTTAGTGGTGTCTCCCTTCTAAACCTATTACGGGAGTGTGAATTTTGGCGATTTCGATCTGCAAAGACCTCAGATTTATTTAATTTTGTGAGATTTTACATGAGACATCTTATAATGTACCAAATCGCATTTGAAAAACCAATTGTTAACATTTAACAAGGCAATCGTTGAAGACAAGGTGCTCATGAAAAATGGCGATTTTGTTCATGCCGTGTTTTCGCTATGACTGCAATTTTGCCTAATCCCTGATTGAAATACGGATTGTTGACACCCTCGCCGAATCAAGAATTACATTGAAATTCTAATGTAATGGGAATGTGGTGGTGAGTGTTTATGACTAAAAAGGTTAATTAATAGCTATTTATCAAGTCAATTCGCTTGTTTCTGTTTTAGGTAAGGCGAGATGTCAAAACCGCGTTTCCCTTCATTTTTGACCCAAAAAAAGTCGTGCGTCGAGTTTACTTGATTTAATCCCCACCCCCAATCCCTAGAGGTAGTTTCAAGAATAAAACAACATTGTAATGTTTTCTTGACTTTATATTAATATGTTAAGAAAGAAAGCAATAGAAAAAAGAGCACATCAAATTGTGAAAATTACTATTTTCTCCGCACCTACCCCTATTATATTTGCAAAACGGCAATCCTGTCTACACGCGCTATAGTGACAGCCATTCGGGGGTGGGGGGGGTGGTCAGAGAAATAAGCATATCCAATTACTTAAGTGATGTGTTCGATCTATTATTTACATTTCTTGAAGAAATTCAAAGATTGTTTGAATCCACAACTCATACTTATTTCCACAAAACGTGTTTTTAACAGCGTATTTCTTTGGGTAAACGCAGTAAAGAGCGCAAATGCACAAAAATGGGATCTTTTAGAATTATAATCAATTGTACACATTGAAGACCCCATAACTTACTTCCCGTTTTTGTGTCTTGTGGAAGCAAAAAATGACACTTGTTGTTTTTTTTTCTTTAAAAAGGTCCATATTTGTCAAAATCAAGAAAAAAAAAATCAAAAACAATGTTCTCAAGTGTGTTCGAATGGCGCACAACACTAATCACTCCACATTTGGGGTAATGGTAGGTATTTCCGGTAAAAGACAAAACATGTTTGAGATATATTGCAGTCCTTGGGCCCGTTCCTAGTGAGGGTGTTCTATTATAATAAAGTGAAAGAGTAGATCTCGTGACCACAACGCTGATATTATCACAAAATTTGGAAAGTCGAATTCGTTTAGAAAGGAGGCCCTCGACTTCCGGCCTGGTCGAAAGCGGCTATAGGCGTACACGTCGGCTCAACATAGTGGTGTGCCTGTTCATATTGCCTTTTTTCTTACAATCGTCTACTAGAATGATATCGAAATGAAACTTAATCGAAAGTTTTAGTTGTGATCTATTGTGGGAAAGGAAATTCATAACATTCAAATATTGCACGGGGTGCAAGTCAGCGGGCGCGATGTGGTCATTTTTACGTGACTTTCAATGGGGCGATTATTTAGTGGTGTGCGCCTATCTAAACCTAGTAATGGATGTGAATTTTTTTGCGTATCGAGTCTTCAAAGACCTCAGATTATTTAATTTTGTGATTTTACAGTTAGACATCTAATTTTGACCCCCCCCCCCAAAAAAAAATCGCATTTGAAAAAAATCCAATTGTTAACGATTTAACAAAGGAAATCGCTTGAAGACAAGGTGCTCATGACATTGTCGATTTATTGCCGTGTTTTCGCTATGGACTGCAAATTTCTGCCTCAATCCTGATTGAAATACGGATTGTTGCACCTCGCGAAATCAAAGAAGTACATGTAAGTCTAGTGTAATTCTGGCATGGTGTGTGGTTTATGACTAAAAAGGCTATTGAATAGCTAGTTATCAATTCCAAGTCGCTTTTGTTGTCTTGTTTTAAAAAAAAGGGAAGCGAGATGCAAAACCGCGTTTACTCCTTCATTTTTGACCAAAAAAAGCGTGCGTCGAGTTGTAACATTGTAATTTAATACTCCACCCAATCCCTAGAGGTATTTGCACAGAAGAAAACACATTGTAGGTTTTCTTGACTTATATGAAATATGTTTAATAAAAGAAGTAGAGAAAGAGCACATCAAAGATGTGACCATTCTATTTTCCCACCCATACCCCTTATTATTTGCACGGCAATCCGGTCATAAACACGCGCTAGAGTGACAGCCAATGCGGGGTGGGGGGGGGGGTGTCCAGAGACAAATACTCATATCCATTATCTTAATGATGTGGTTCGATCTATTATTACATTTCTTGAAGATCATTCAAAGATGTTTGGATCTCACAAATCAACTTAGTTCCACAAAACGTGTTTTTAACAAGCTGTTTTCTTGGTAAACGCCAGTAAACGAGCGCCAAAATGCAACAAAAATGATATTTTAGAATATATAATCAATTGACTTGAAACCCATAACTCCCGTTTTTATGTGTCCGTGGTAAGCAACAAGACACTTTTTTAAAAAGGTCCATATTTGGTCAAATCAAGAAAAAATCAAAAACAATGTTTCAATTGTGTTCCGAAGGGCTCACAACACTAAATCATCACTCCCTTTGGGGAATGGTAGGTAGTTCCGCTCCGTTAACATGACAAAACATGTTTGAGATAATTTTGGCAGTTCCTTTGGGGACCGTCCTAGTGAGGTGTGTTATAATTATAAAAAGGGTCTGAAAGGATATAAGGCGTGCCCATCGCTGAGATATCACAATTTGGAAATTCGTTGTGTAGAACTAACTAGGCCCTCGACTTCCGCCCTGGTCGAAAGGCCCCCCGTCTAGATGCTTACACGATCGGCTGCAAAATATGGTGGCGCTGTTCATATGCTTTTTCTTAAAATCTCTATAGAATGATATCGAAAATTGGCAAACTTATTCGAAAGTTTTAGTTTTGTGATCTATGGGAAAATTAAGTCCTAACATTCAAAATATTTCCACCGGTGCAAATCAGCGTGCCGATGTTGGTATTTGTACGTGTATTCATGGAGCGATTATTTTAGTGGTGGGGCGCCCTTCTAAACCTAGTACGTGGATTGTGAATTTTTTGCGATTTCGAGTCCTGCAAAGACCTCAGATTATTTAATTTTGTGAGATTTTACCATTAGAAAATCTATATTTGACCAATCGCAGTGAAAAAATCCAATTGTTAACGATTTAACAAGGAAAATCGCTGAAGACAAGGTGCTCATGATCAAAATTGTTCTATTTAGCCGTGTTTTCGCTATGGACGCAATTTGCCTCAAATCCTGATTGAAATACTGAGTGTTTGAACCATCGCTAAATCAAAGAAGTACATTAAATTCTATTTAATGGCATGGTTGGTGTGTTTATGACTAACAATGCTATTGAATAGCTAGTTATCAAGTCCAAGTCGCTTTGTTTTTCTTTTTTACGGGAAGCGATGTCCAAAACCGCGTTCCTTCATTTTTTGACCAAAAAAGCGTGCGTCGAGTTTAACATTGTAATTTAACTCACCAAATCCCTCGAAGGTTTTTTCAAGAAGAAAACACATTGTAGGTTTTCTTGACTGTTATGAATATGTTAACGAAAAAGCAGCAAAAAAGATCACATCAAAGATGGAAAATGTACTATTTTTTTTTTTTTTTTTTTTTTTGGTTTTCCTCCACCCCTACCCCCCACCCTTATTATTTCACGGGGTGCAATCCTGTCAGACACGCGCTATAAAGTGGACACCATGCGGGGGGGGGGGGGTGTCAGATAAATGCATATCCATTACTTAAGTGATGTGTTTGATCTATTATTACATTTCTTGAAGATACTTCAAAGATGTTTGAATCTCACAAATCATCTTATTCCACAAAACGTGTTTAAACAGATGTATTTCTTAGAGTAAACGCAGTAAAGAGCGCCCAAATGCACAAAAATTGGAATATTTTAGATATATATCAGTAACTACTTGAAGACCCATAACTCAACTCCCGTTTAATTGTGTCGTGGGAGCAAAATTACACTTTTTTTATAATTTTTAAAAAGGTCCATATTTGTCCCAAAAACAGAAAAAAAATCAAAAACAATGTTATCAAGGGTGTTCGAAGGGCGCATCACCACTAATCACCAACGTCCACGTTTGGGGAATGGTAGGTAGTTCCGGTAAAAATGGACAAACTGTTTTGAGATTATTTTTCAGTCCTTTGGGGACCGGTTCCTAGTGAGGGTTTATATTATCTAAAAGTGAAGAGTATAGGCGTGACCATCGCTGAGATATCACAAAATTTGGAATTCGATTCGTTGTAGAAACTATGGCCCTCGACTTTTCCTTCCGGCCCTGTTCGAAAGCCGCTATGAGGCGTACACGTCAGCTCAATCGTGGTTGGCGCTGTTCAATATGCCTTTTTCTAAAATCTCTTACTAGAATGAATTCGAAAATTAACTTTTCGAAAAGTTTTTAGGTTGGATCTATTGGGAAATGACTTCATAACTTCAAAATATTGTCACGCGGGGGGTACATCAACGGGCGCGATGTGGTAATTTTTACGTTATTTCAATGGAGCGCGATTATTTATTGGTGTGCGCCCTTCTAAACCTAGTACGGGAGTGTTGAATTTTTCGATTTCGAGTCTGCAAAGCCCAGATTTATTTAATGTTGTGAGATTTTACATTAGACTCTATATTTGACCAAATCTCATTTGAAAAAATCCAATTGTTAACGATTAACAAAGGAAAATCGCTTGGAAGACAGTTTCTCAGGAAAAGGTCGATTATGCCGTGTTTTCCTTTTCAGCTATGGACTGCATTTGCCTTTGCCTCAAATCTGATTGAAATAGGATTGTGGACACCTCGCGAAATCAAAGAAGTACTTGAAATTCTAGTGTAATGGCTGGTGTGTGTTTTATGACGAAAAGGCTAATGATAGCTGTTTATCAATTCAAGTGCTTTTTGTTTCTTGTTTTAAGGGAAGATCAGAGATGTCAAACCGCGTTTCCCTTCATTTTGAACCCAAAAAATCGTGCGTCGAGTTTTTAAACATGGTAATTTAATACGCCACCACCAAATCCCCTAAGGTATTTTCAAGAAGAAACCACATTTAGGTTTTCTTGACTTTTATAGTGAAATTGTTAAAGAAAGAAGTAGAAAAAGAGCACAATCAAGATGTGAAAATTACTAGTTTCCTCTTTTCCCACCCTACCACCCTTCTTATTTGCACGGCAATCCTGTCATAAACGCGCTATAGTTGAACGCCAATGGGGGGGGGGTGGGTGTCCAGAGAATAAGCATCTCCATTACTTAAGTGATGTGTTCGATCTATTATTTACATGTACCTTGAAGATAATTCAAAGTATGTTTGAATCTCAAATAATACTTAGTTCCACAAAAAGGTTTTTAAACAGGCTGTATTTCTTTGGTAAACGCAGTAAGAGCGTCCAAAATGCACAAAAATACAAACTGGGATATTTTAGAAATATATCATTTACTTGAAGACCCATAACTCCCTTTTATTGTCGTGGGGAAGCAAAAAATGACACTTTTTCTTAAAAGTCCATATTTGTCAAAAAATCAGAAAAAAATCAAAAACAAATGTTGATCAAGTGTGTTCGCCGAAGCGGCCTAACACTAAATCACTCCACTTTTGGTGGAATGGTAGGTAGTCTTCCGGTAAAATGACAAAACAGTTTGAGATCTTTTGTCATTCCTCTTTTGGGGGACCGTTCCTAGTGAGGGGTGTGTATTTATAATAAAAGTGACAGAGTCTATCGTGACCATCGCTGAGATTATCACAAAATTGGCAATTCGATTCGTTGTAGAAACTAGGCGCCCTCTGTACTTCGGCCTGGTCGAAAAGCGGCTATGAGGCGTACAACTCCGGCTCAAAATAGTGGTGGCGCTGATCATATGCCTGTTTTCTTAAATCTCTACTAGAATGATTCGAAAATTGAAACTTATTTATTCGAAAGTTTTAGTTGTGATCTATTGGGAACTGATTCCATAACATTCAAAAATATTGTTCACGCGTGGTTCAATCAGCGGGCGCGATGTGTATTTTTACGTGTATTTCAATGGAGCGATTATTGTGGTGTGTGCTCCCTTCTAAACCTAGTACTGGAGTGTGGAATTTTTTGCGATTTCGAGTCTGCATAGACCTCAGATTTGTTTAATTTGTGAGTTTACATTAGACCATCTATAATTTGACCAAATCGCATTGAAAAAAAAATCCATGTTGTTAACGATTTAACAAAGGAAACCGCTTGAAGACAAGGTGCTGATGAAAATGGTCGATTTATACCGTGTTTTCGCTATGGGCTGCAATTCGGCTCAAATCCAGATTGAGATACGGATTGTTGACACATCGCGAAAGTCAAAGAAGTACATTGAACTTCTATGTAATGGCATGGTGTGTTTTTATGACTAAAAAGGCTAATTGAATAGCTAGTTACAGTCCAAGTCGCTTTGGTTTCTTGTTTTTAAGGGAGCGAGATTTCAAAACCGCGTTTCCTTCATTTTTGACCAACGCGTGCGTCGAGTTTAACATTGTAATTTAATACTCCACCCAATCCCTAGAGGTATGTTTCAGAAGAAAACCAACATATTTAGGTTTCTGTACTTTATATGAAATATGTTAAGAAAAAAAGTAGAAAAAGCGGCACATCAAAGATGTGAAAATTACTATTTTGCCACCCCGACCACCACTTATTATTTGCACGGCAATCCTGCATACACGCGCTAATAGTGACAGCCAATGCCGGGGGGTGGGGTGTCAGATAAATAACTATCCATTACTTTAAGTGAGTGTTCGATCTATTATTTTTACATTTCTTGAAGATAATTCAAAGTGTTTGAATCTCACAAATGATACTTAGTTCCACAAAACCCTGTTTTAAAAACAGCTTGTATTTCTCTGGGTAAACGCAGTAAAGAGGCGCCAAATGCACAAAAAGGGATATTTTATGTATATATAAATTTACTTGAAGACCCATAACTCCCTTTTCATTATTCGTGGGGACAAACCATGACACTTTTTCACCTTAAAAAGGTCCATATTTTGTTCAAAATCCAAGAAAAAAATAAAAACAATGTGTATCAAAGTGTGTTCGACGGGCGCACAACACTAAACCACTCCACGTTTGGGGGAATGTAAGGGAGTTTTTCCGGTAAAATGAACAAAACATGTTTGAGATTTTTGCAGTCCTTTGGGTACCCGGTTCCTAGTGAGGTTGTTAATATTATAATAAAGTAAAGAGTAAATAGCGTGACCATCGCTGAGATTATCACAAATTTGGAACTTAAGATTCGTTGTAGAAACTAGGCCCCGACTTCCGCCCTGGTCGAAAGCGGGATGAGGCGTACACGTTGGATCATAAATCGTGGTTGGCGCTGTTCAATATGCCAGTTTTCTTAAAATCTCACTAAGAAGGATATCGAAATTGAAACTTTTCGAAAGTTTTTAGTTGTGATCTATGGGGAAATGAATTCATAACATTCAAAATATTGTCACGCGGGGTGCAAATCAGCGGGAGCGAGGTGGTATTTTTACGTGTATTTCAATGGAAGAGAGGATTTGTGGTGTGCGCCATCTCAACCTAGTACGGGAGTGTTAATTTTTTCGATTCGGTCTGCAAAACCTCGATTTATTTAATGTGAGAGTTTACATTAGACATCTATATTTGACCAAATTCGCATTTTTTGAAAAAAGCCAATTGTTAACGATTTAACCAAGAAAATCGCTTGAAGACAAGGTGCTCATGAAAATGGGCGATTATGCCGTGTTTCGTATGGACTGCAATTGCACTCAACTCATGATTGAAAACGGGAGGGTGACATCCTCGCGAAATCAAAGAAGTACATTGAAATTCTATGTAATGGAGTGGGTGTTGTGAGACTAAAAAGGCTAATTGAATAGCTAAGTTATCAAGTCCAAGTCGCCTTGTTTCTTGTTGGTAAGGGAAGCGAGATGTCACAACCGGTTTCCCTTCATTTTTGACCATAAAAAGCGTGCGTCGAGTTTTAACATTGTAATTTAATCTCCACCCAAATCCCTAGAGGCATTTGCAAGAAAACAACATGGTAGGTTTTCTTGACTTTATAGGGGAACTATGTTAAGAAGAAAGAAGTAGAAAACGAGCACATCAAAGATGTGAAAATTACTAGTTTCCACCTACCCCTTATATTTGCACGGCAATCATGTCATACACGCGCTATAGTGGAAGCCAATGACGGGGGGGGTGTCAGAGAAAAAGCATACCATTATTTAAGTGTGTTCGATCTATTATTTACATTCTTGAAAGATCATTCAAAGATGTGAATCTCACAAATTCTACTGTTCCTACAAAATCGTGTTTTAACAGCTGTATTCTTTTGGGGAACGCAGTAAAGAGCGCCAAAATGCACAAAAATGGATATTTTAGAATATATCTCAATTTACTTGGGAAGACCCATAACTCCGTTTTATGTGTCGTGGGGAAGCAAAAAAATGACAACATTGTTCTTAAAATGGTTTCCATATTGTCAAAAATCAGAACAAAATCAAAAACAATGTTATCACGTGTGTTCGAAGGGCGAAACCCAACACTAAATCACCCACGTTGGGGGAATGCGTAGGTAGTTCCGGTAAATGACAAAAATGTTTGAGTATTGAAGTCCTTTGGGGACGGTTCTAGTGAGGGTGTTATATATAATAAAAGTGAAAGGAGTATGCGTGGACCATCGCTGAGATTATCACAAAATTGGAAATTCATTAGTTGTAGAAACTAGGCCCTCGACTTCCGGCATGGCGCAAGCGGCTATGAGGCGTCACGTCGCTCAAAAAGTGGTGGCGCTGTTAAAATGCCTTTTTCTTAAAATCTCGACTAGAATGTATCGAAAAATTGAAACGTATTCGAAAGTTTTAGTTGTGATCTATTGGGAAATGAATTCATAACAATCAAAGCTATGTCCACGCGGGGGCAAATCAGCGGGCGCGTGTGGTATTTGTACGTGTATTTCAATGGAGCGATTCTTTAGTGGTGTGCGCCCTTATAAACCTAGTTACGGGAGTGTGGAATTTTGGCGATTTCGAGTCTGCACAGACCTCAGATTTATTTATTTGTGAGATTTTACAATTAGACATTATATTTGACCAAATCGCATGAAACAATCCAATTGTTAACGATTTAACAAGGAAATCGCTTGAAGACAAGGGGCTAATGAAAATGGTCGATTATGCCGTGTTTCGCTATGGACTGCAATTTGCCATCAAATCTGATTGAAATACGGAGTGTTGACACCTCGCGAAATCAAAGAAGTACATGAAATTCTATGTAATGGAGTGGTGGTGTTATGACGAAAAAAGGCTAATTGAATAGTAGTTATCAAGCAAGTCGCTTGTTTCTTGTTTTAAGGGAAGCGAGCTGTCAAAAACCGCGTTTCCCTTCATTTAATGACCAAAAGCGTGCGTCGAGTGTTAACATTGTAATTTAATACTACACCCAAATCCCTAGAGGGATTTACAAGAAGAAAACAACATGTAGGGTTTCGGACTTTATATGAAATATGTATAAGAAGAAAGAAGTAGAAAAAGAGCCAGCAAAGAGTGAAAAATTACTGTTTCCCACCCCTACCCCTTATTTATTTGCACGGCAATCTTTTCATACACGCGCTATAGGGACAGCCAATGCGGGGGGGGGGGGGTCAGAGAAATTAAGCATATCCATTAATTAAGTGATGTGGCTTCGATTATTATTTACATTTCTTGAAGATAACTCAAAGATGTTTGAATTCACAAATATACTTAGTCCACAAAAACGTGTTGTACCAGCTGTATTTCTGTGGGTAAACGCAGTAAAGAGCGCCAAAATGCACAAAAAGGGATATAGTTAGAAGTATATATCAATTTACTTGAAGACCAATAACTCCCGTTTAGTGTCGTGGGGAAGCAAAAAAATGACACTTTTCTCCAGGTCCATATTTGTCAAAAATCAAGAAAAAAATCAAAAACAAGTGATCAGTGTGTTCGAAGGGCGCACAACACTAAATCACTCCAAATTTGGGGAATAGTAGGTAGTTCCGGTAAATGACAAAACATGTTGAGATATTTTGCAGTCCTTTGGGGACGGGTTCCTCGTGTAGGTGTTTTATTAATAAAAGTGAAGCGTATAGCGTGGGACATCGCTGAGTTATACAAATTTTGAATTTCGATTCTGTGTAGAACCTAGGCCCCTCGACTTCCGGCCTGGTCGAAAGCAGGCTATGAGGCGTACCCACGTCGGCTCAAAATAGTGGTGCGCTGTTCATATGCCTTTTCTTAAAATCTCTCAGACTGATTAGAAAATGAAATTATTCGAACGTTTTAGTGTGATCTATTGGAAATGAATTCATAACATTCAAAATATTGTCAAGCGGGGTGCCAAATCAGCGGCGCGATGTGGATTTTTTACGTGTATTTCAATTGAGAGATTATTTAGTGGTGTGCGCCCTTCTAAACCAAGTACGGGAGTGTGAATTTCTGCGATTTCGAGTCTCCAAAGACCTCAGATTATTTAATTTTGTGAGATTTTACATTAGACATCCATATTTGACCAAATCGCCATTTGAAAAAATCCAATTGTAACGATTTAACAAAGGAAAATAGCTTGAAGACAAGGTGCTCATGGAAATGTCGATTGTGCGTGTTTTCGCTA
>JAMKCH010082601.1:0-27137 GCA_023653785.1 Ophioderma brevispina | reverse complement strand
TTTTCAACTAAACAACAGTATATTAGAAGATAAAAACATTCTATTCGGGTATGCAATTATGATTTTTTTTTTTCTACTACTTTAGACATATGAGGGAGCTAGAAATATACAGGGAAATGTTAGTTTTTTGCTACAAAATTTTTGTTAACGTTTTAAGGCGAGTCCGACGTTTACGGACTACAATAAAAACGTACAAAAAGTCATTTTACTTTGCCTAAAAATATTGTGTCACGGACAGTGCGTTGGCACGTGGTGTTTTAGCACTGTTGCAGATTGTAAAACATCCAAAATATTGTAAAATAATTACATCAAGTTTCAAATATTACAATCATTGGCAGTAATCACAGACCGTTTATCATTTTTTATAGTGAGTATTTATTACAACCCTAACAATAGTTGTTAGTTATCAGTCCACGTGGTGCGGTAGAGGGCGGGCTATTTCGTACTTGCCCGTAAATCCTCTCCAAAATTGAAAAAATTGTGTAAAGAGATGTTTTGCCATAAAACATGTGTTTCTGAAAATCTGACTTAAAATTATGCTAAAGAAACCACTTATTACCTGTGTTTAAATAAAGCTTCAATTTACATGCATAGGCCCCCTAAACATTGGTCAGGATGGCGTTAGCGTATAAAAAGATCTTCGACTGTGCTATTAAAAATGTTTTGAGACCTTTTTTTGCACCAAAGTAAAAAAAGAAAATACGCATAAACCATCAAACTAGGTACTTTGCAACGGGCATAAAAAAAAATCACAATAGAATAGAAGGCTCATTTACCGTGCGGGAAAGGAAAATCATTTTTCTCTTCGCCGTATAACAAGATACCGTTTCTGACTACTATTCGCTAATTTGGTGATCGACTGTATGGAAAAATTGTCTTCATATTAAATATTTTTTAAGGAATATCTATAAAAAAATGTGTATTTGTACTTAAAACAAAGTATTCAACTATCAGACGCACTTACACGGTAATTTAAATCATTTAAGTTTATTTTTGGTGCTGCCACTTTTCCGTGATCATGCATTTTTTTTCATTCAAACATTTTTCCGCAAAAAATGCGTAGCGTAACCTGTACACGGACCATGCCATGTATTTTTATCGCGAAACGGAAATGTGGTCGGCAACGAACTCACCAAACGTATTTTCTTTTTTGTAGAGTTATTTGATTCTTTACTATTTCTGAATTTCTTTTGTTTTATAACTTCATCATTTAATGTTATCGGCCATGTATAAAAATATCCACGTCCTACTTGCCTTTTCCAACCGGTGCGGTACCTCTATGGACTGTCGGTCAAAATAACCTACACCCTCGGTGGCGACTGGTAATAAAACTGTCATATCGTACTCAAAGAAGATGAAGCGGTACTTTAAGATTTTTTTTGGTATCTGTATTGGAGAAATTTGGCCTGTCTATAAAGAAATTCAGTCGGAATTGACTTTTTTTTTATGATGGCAGCAAACAGCCATATCATCTCCCATTCAGATATTGGGTCAATGCTAAGACCCAAGTATTGGACAGAAGGAGTCCGCATGACTTATCGGGGGGGGGGGGGGGTGGCCCCCTTACACACTCAATAGTGTAATACCTTGCCATGCCAGTTTTCGCTTTGTACCAAAAATAATGAGTTCTGTTTAATTAAATTTTCCCATGTGAATAAAAGTTTATTGTCAATGAAGCCATTTATTGCAGTTGCTAAAGGTTTTTTTACTGAGCTCCTGACCGATTTTTGATGAACCTTAAAAGCCACTATCAGTGATATCACTCAAAAATGTCAAAATAGTGTAATTTGCGGAATAGCTTTAAAGTGAAGGATTTTTGTAAATTCCATAAAGTTTATATTTTTGCAACTGAAAAATTTACAGAAAGGAAAGAAAAACAGGCAAGTCCAAAGCTATATATGAAATCTCCATTCAGTATGTTAGTAGTAAGTGTCCGTACGGACGTAAATGACTAAAATATCTGATTCTGGTCTGCTGTCCTTATTAAGTCAGGTTGGTTTCCAGCCTCACACTTGTAGTGGATGCTATACTTGTTACAGGCATGCAAAAATCTATTTTTGATGATTGTTTCATTATGATGTAGAACTCACTGATAGCGGCCTTAAGCACAAATTGACTAATGACCCTTTGGACCAATGTACCTTTACTCAATTCAGACTAATGACCCTTCGGACCAATGAACCGTGGCTCAATTCAGACTAATGACCCTTTGGACCACTGACCTTAAGCCTCAATTCAGACTAATGGCCCTTGGACCAATGAACCTATGCCATTCGGTCTAATGACCTGGGGCCAATGAACTTGTAGCAATTCAGGCGCACTAATGACATTTGGACCAATTGAACTTAAGTAGATAACTTCAGACTAATGACCAATTGACCAATGAACCTTGTGCTCAATTCAGACTAATGGGACCATTTGGACCACTGAACCGTATTCTCATTCAGACCAATTAACCTTATGCTCAATTCGGAACCAATGCTTATGTTCCATTTGGACTTATGACCCCTGTTGCAATTTTGGACTAATGACCCGTCAGAATCAATGAACTTATGGCTCAATTCGGACTAATGAACCTTCGGACCAATGAACCTTACTGTTCAATTTGGACTAATGACCCTAGCTATATTGGACTAATGACCCTTCGGCCCAATGCCCTTGTGTTCAATTTGGGACCATTGACCCTTTGGACCAATGACCTATGTTCTATTCGGACTAATGAGCTCGGCCAATGGTCGAACGTTATGTTCAATTCGGATAAATGCTGCCCTATGCAATATTCGGACTTGACCCTCGGAATAATAACCTGTGCCAATCAGCCTAATCATGACCTTCGGCAAAAAGCAGACCCCATTTTGGGAAGCCATCTCACTCACTTACAACCTCTACGAATCTACCAGCCTTGACAGGCTTCAAAACATTTTGTGAACTTTATCGTTGTAGTCAATGCAATGGTGACAGAGCTAAAGCATTTTCAGGGACGCAGATCAAAACACTGTCCCAAGGCAAAGAGGGGAGGCTTGATGGGTGACTACATCAAAGCAACAATACGGAATAACCCGTGACTAACAAAAGGAATTGTTCCAAATAACCTACGACCCAGACGTTGCATTATTCTTCCCAGGGGTTTAAATTTGCAAAAGAAGTTGTACGCTACAGCAACCAACAAAATAAAAAATAGTACCGATTGCAAACTGCTGAGAATGCAAATATGCGAAGGTGACGGGGTAATGACAATATCAAAATAACTTTACTTCAAAAACAAAATAATAATCTGCCACTATAATTTTTAAAGAGGCACCTAGCTATCTCTATCCATCGTGCAGCCATGCATCATGAGCTGACATGTTTTCCATTCTTAATTATTTATAGTTTTAAATACTGGTCAAAACTGACTTTCCAGCATTCAAAATTATAGCATATGTACCATTTTATAGTGGGGGTGGGTGATTTTTTGCAAAGCAAAGCCCTAGGCTTCCCCTTCCCCCACTTAAGAACTCGTCCCCTTCTTTGGCTTGCATTGGCGAATTTTAAGCTAATTCGGGAGGGTAGCATTTCTAAGTTCTCTCTCTGCATTGAACCTCTACTTTGATGCCCCTCCAACCCGAAAAGGGCTCACGGACAGTCCTGATTAGTATTTTTAACACATTTACAACGATATCTTGCTTTGAAACTTCTTGTTGAAATGCCTTTACATTCAACAAATCACAACTTTTGAAAAAAATAGTTCATAAAATGGGGGTTCTAAAGGTGCTTCATATAGCCCTAAAAAATATGACTCTAAGATTTGAAAATAATTTGTCAGTATGATAATATCGCAGCTAAATTTGTTGTTTTCTAATTAAAAACCTTTTAATTCACATTTTATTGAACATAAACATTTGAGACCAGTTTTGCAAATGCCCAGGCGCCGAATTAAGATCCCCCCTTTTTTTATTATGCTCATACATTGGGCGATTTTAAGTTTAAATTTCTCGATTTTTATGCCGCTCATTATTTGCTTTAGCAGTGGCCCGCGGCCGGTTCCCCAGCACTTAACTTGGAACTTCAGTACTTCCTGGACTATTTTCCATGTGGAATTAAAATAACCCGCGGGGAATTGTACACCATTGTGTTATTTTCCATTAGACGCACGAGAAAAATCAAGGGGTATATGAAGTGTTTTTGAAAAAGAAACAATATAACTTATTAACCTACTATTAGACGAAAAATAAATATCTTCCCACTATTGACTAAAAAATGGCCGCCCCCACCTCTGAAAGGGGATACTTCTACTTTTAAAAAATAATCCTACGCCTAGCTCGGTGGGGGGAAAAAACAAAAAAAATTGCTCACTGTGGAAAAAAATCCCCAACAATACCTTCCAGGTCCCCTCCTTGTTTAGCTAATGGTACGATACGGTCCCTAAATTGTGCAGACAAAATTTTCCTTTTCCAAAATTGGGTGATTATCACACGTCTCAAGTTCAGCGCATGGATGAGTACAAAGGCGATAGTTCACTTGTTATAAGTCCTCAGCTATGCAAACCACGTGATGCTGATCTATAACAAATATCCACTACGCTCTACTACGTTTTATTCTTTCAGAACCAGCAACACCGGATAATGATTCACTTTATATTAAGGAAATATTCATATTCTGAATATTTGGAAAATTTGGTATGATGGAAAGCTTAGTACGTCGATTCCAATATAAATCAAATAAAGCTTGAAAATTGTCCACATTTGGTTGATTCTTTTGCCCTTTTAATTTTCCCCGCCATAGCTTAACTCGAAAACGATTCGCGACAAATCCCATCGCGGCAAATGTTTGACGTCAAAGTGATTACCATCCATAATTACGTCGTTGTGACCATCATATCGCAGTGTTGCCACTCTTCATAATAATTAAACACAACGAATGAAACAAAATAAAAATGTCATTCTGGTAACTTTTTTTCTAATTTTTATTATTACTTTCCTTAATCCATCAATAATTACCGTGTCCGCAATACAATTCTAGTCACACGATGTTTTTGGTCATCACTTGACGTCACGAGTTGGGCGCTTTTGGATCAATGAAGCCGTGCGCAAAATCCGCCCGTTTTTCTGCGGTAATTTAAAAAAAGCAAAAATTAAAATGCCCTATTTTGTTACTTTTACATCAAATTGTATTATTTTTTCCCGGAATTCGTGATGTATGTACTATAGGTTTATGAGTAAGCAGTGCCGTAGCCAGGTGGGGGCAGAGGGGGGGGGGCAGAGTGCCCCTCTGAAAAAAAATTTGAGCGGAAATCGGAAATAAAACCCGGATATTTATGTTAAAGCAGCCCCCTTTTTTCGTATTCCTTTTGGCCTGCGAATGCGCAACCGGGAAAGTTTTGCTTTGGATCGTGACATTTGTTGCACCTATACCGGGAAATTGCCCCCTCAAACCACCGGCTGGCTACGCGCCTGAATGTAAGTCAAAACTGGAGATTGGACCAAAACTTTGACATATTTCGCTTTAAAGGGAGCACAAGGAGAGTTTCCGAAGATACAAATTTTCCCCAAATTGCACTTATAGTTGCCTCTCGCTCTCCCCTCTTTGCCACCTCGACCTCTCCCCTCATTTCTTCTCTTCTTTCGCCCCTCCCCCTCTCCTTCCTTTTTCACTTCATTCCCAACTCTGGCCCTCTTCTTCCCTCCCGCTCCCTCCCTCTCCTCCCTTTTCCCTCCCTCCCTCTCTCTTCTCTTTCTTCTCCACTTTCCCTATCTCCCTTTCCCTCTCAACCCTCCCTCTCCATCCCTCTCCCCTATCTCTCTCCCCACGTTTCCCTTTCTTCCTCTCTACTCATTCTTCTCTTCTCCTTGCATTCTTCTCTCCCATCAAACCATGACCTCTCCCGTCTCTCTCTTTCTCCCTCTCTCAGAACCATCCCTCCCTTCTCTCTCACGTCCTCTTCCTAATCTACCTTCCTCCTTCCTCTTTTCTTATAGCCCTCCCTTTTCTCTCTCTCTCCTCTACACCTCTCCCTTTCCTTTGCTCCCTCCTTTCTCCCTCCCCTCACTTTCTCCATCCCCGTCCCCCCCCCTTCCCGCCCTTATTTCTCCATCTCTTTCTCCTCTCCGTATTCCTTTTCTACCTGTGACCCTCCCTTCTCCTCGCCTCCCTTTCTCCCTCCCCTCACTTTCTTTTCTCCCTCCCTACTCCCCCTTCCGCCCCTCTCTCCTCTCTCACTCCCTCCCCTATAACACTTATATAAGAACGTACATTGCCTATGGGAAGCTATGTAAATGCATAGTACGGACTATCCTAAAACTTCCACATGTTTTGGCTTTTTTTTTTTCAGCCCATTTTTTGCATTTTTTGTTGCCTAAAATTTACAAACACCGTTTTTTCAAGATTTGTTATTGCTTTCAGGCATTTTTTTATACCACCCCCTTCTCTCAGGGTGCAGACTCGTGTCGAACTCTCTTCTCTTAAAAAACAAACAAACGGTTTGACGCCAGGGTCATTCCTTAGCTTTATATCACTACACAAAAAATACACCCCACGGAATATTTCTTCAAACTGTTCTATTATGTTCCGACACTGGTGCGTTTATAATGAGAGAAATTAAAGGACAAATGTACCCAATAAACTAGAGTATTTGACACACACTCACTCACCATACTGACCTCATCACTAATTCAACGCCCCCAAATGTAAATCATTAGCACTTGCAAGTATCAATAGAGGTTTCAACGCACGCCCACAAGGGAAATACAATTGAACCACGAATCAGGAACTGGTATGAAGCAGTGTGTCTCAAGAGCATTTCTGTCGATATCTACTCAAAAACCACTGTGTACTGTGGATAGGCACTTACTATATCAGACTACCCACACTAGGGTATTTTCCCCCTTTTTTTTTTTCAACTTATATTATGAGATTTTGGTTGTGTTTCCTAATAGGGAAATTCATATTAGAAAAACTGTACATACTACTAGAACTTAGACACGGATTACTGACAAAATATGAAAATGTTGAAAACTGTTTACTCTTACTATTCAATCCAAACAAATATTTCTGTGCAATGACATGTTTGGTTGTATTACGGTTGTAAGCCGTATTCCTTCACGAGTATAAGCCGCAGAGTGTACATATTGGTCTTTCATTGTAGCACGAGGCCCCATGGATTGTGTTTTGTGAAAAAAATTGGCTGATTATGTGTGTGTGCCGCAGCGCGCTTGTGGTGTGTGTGTTGAGGAAGGAAGTCTGGAGAGAGAGAGTACGGGGAGGAAGAAATAACGGTGCAGAAGGCCTAGGAGGGGGAAATGAAGGGGAGAGAGAGAATAAGAGAGATGAGAAGGTGAAAAGAGGAGAAAGGGGACTGTGAGTAAAGAGGGAGAGTAGAGATGGATAAAAAGATGGAAGCAGGCAGGGCGTGTGAGGGAGTGGCGAGATAGGGAGGGGAGAATTTTCTTTTTTTCTTCCGTTCGCTCTCTCACTCCATTTCGGTCCTTTTGTCCCCCTCCTTTCTTCCTTTTCCCTGTTGTTTCCTGTCCGCTCCCCTTCTTTCTAAGGGGAGCACCGAGGGCATGATGGAGAGGACATGGTGAAAGTAAGGATCTTTCTAGTGGCCCGCTATTCTCGCCACGTATTTTTCTACGTATATTATCAAATTATAATCCCCCTTATTCCAATGGCCACCGTACATGCCCCTTAACAGCCCGTGCATTTAACCCACGCATTCTTACTCAAAAAAAACATGTCAACTACTATACACACACCCCCAATTAACATAGCACTCTACATGCACCCTTAATCCATCTGAACACTCTACATGTAACCCTTAAGCAACATGGCCATCATACAGCACACACGTTGGCATGCACACACTATTCAAACATCCATTATACCCTTTAATAAACCCCCAAACCAAACTAATATTGGGAATTTAAAGGGGCGGTGTTCCAATCTTCTTTGGGACCCCCCTGATTTACCCGGAATTATATATTCGATTTTGATATCATAGAAAGGGCCGTATTTTTTCATCGATTGTCGTCCTGAATTTTGAGCCCTCGATTCCATTTCAGTCCCCAGATATAAACAAAAAACCGCGTTTTAAAGTTTAGTGGTTACAAAACACCACTTTTATCTTAGCCCAGTATTGAATAGGCTTTTGCAACATGCATTAGTGGCGTCTACCATCAAAACCGCAAGTTTGTTTCCCCGGTAACTTGAGGGTGTATGTGCATCAAAGAGGGAGAGAGAGATGGAGAAAAAGAGGGAAGCATGCAGGGGTGGAGGGAGATGAAGATATAGGAGGGAGAATTGGAGGGAGTGAGAGGGAGAGGAGGAGACTAAGTAGGGACAAGGGATGGACAAAGCAGAGTATTAGAAGGTGAAAGGTTTTTTTCTTTCCTCTCCCCTTCCTTTTTGTTTCGCCTTGTCGCCCTCGGTGCGCTGTCTCGCTCCCTGAAGTTTCCCTTCCTTTATCGGGCAGAGTTAAAGATACCTTTAGCAACTATTTTCTTCTACTACTTATTAATCCAACTTATAAGCCCCCTGTATTCAATATGCCCCGTCCATGCCCCTTAATCCAATGTTCATTTAACACGCATTCTTAATCCACATTTCAACTACTATAACACCCACACCCCCACCTTACCCGTCACTCTACATGCAACCCTATCCTCTGAACCTCTACATGTACCCTTAGGCACATGGCCATCATAGCACACACCACGTGGGGATGCAGCACAATATGCAAACTCCATTAAGTAACCCTTATCCCCCCAAACCAACTAATATTGGTGAATTTAAAGGGGCGTGTTTCCATCGTCTTTGGGTACCCCCCTGATTAACCCGGAGTTATATTCGATTTTGATATCAGATGAAAGGCCGTATTTTTCTCAGTGTCGTCCAGAAATTTGAGACCCCGCTCGAATCCCTTTTATTCCCAAGATATCAACACAAAACCGCCGTTTTAGTGGTTAACAACGTTTATTAGCAGGCACAGTAAATTGATATAGGGCTTTGCAACATGCATTATTGCGTCTAACCATAAAACGCAATTTTGTTTTTCCACGGTACTTGAATGGGTGTATGTTCATGTGGCGAAAAAGAGTGCGAGTAAGAGATGGAGAAAACGAGGAGGCATTCAGGGGGTGGAGGGAGATGGAGAGATAGGGAGGGTAGAATTGGAGGGATTTTGCAGATGGGATCGGAGGATAATAAGGTAGGGCAATGGAGTGACAAAGAAGAGGAGTATAATGTTAAGTTTTTATGGAATGTTCCCATTATTTTAGCCGGCTTCGCACTCAGATTGAGTTTGATATTACATGTGTTCCCCGGAAGTAGAAGCGGGAGAGTGTCAAGATGAATGATATAAACTACTTTTCTTCTAGCTGTGTAAAATGATCACTGATACGCCCCCTATTCAATATGGCCACCGTTACATGCACCCTTAAGCAATGGTCATTTAACACGCATTCTTAATCCCATGGCAACTACTAACCACACACACCCATTAACATGTCACTCGACATGCACCCTTAATCCATCTGAACACTCTACATGTACCCTTAAGCAACATGGCAATTCATAACACACACGGTGGGCATTGCACACACATATGCAAAACATGCCATTATACCCTTATACCCCAAACACAAAACTAATATTGGTGATTTAAAGGGGCGTGTTCCAATTCGTTCTTTGGACCCCCCCTGAGTTACCCGGAAGTGTATATTCGATTTTGATATCAGATGAAAGGCCGTATTTTCTCATTGTCGTCCTGAAATTTGAGCCCTCGAATCCATTTCCATTCCAAGATATAAACAATAAAAACCGCCGTTTTAGTGGTTAACCACTTTTATTAGCACAGATTGAATAGGGCTTTGACAACATGCATATGCGTCTACCATCAAAACCGCAAGTTGTTTCCCACGGTACTTGATGGTGGTGTATGTGCAAGTGCCAGGGGCGCTTCATATCAATAGAGCAAGTAGAGAAACACATACATAGAAATCGGAACAAACCACCTTAAAATAGGTAATCACAAATGAGCCATACCAAGTGCTTCATGCAGTGTGACATTATGCGGCCTTTAACCTCTGTGGCTTATATTCTGTATAAACAGTATATTTGCATATAGACAAACACGTATCCTTCCACCGAAAAACTATTTTGTTTGCATCAAATAGTAAACAGTCTCCAAACAGTCATATTGGTTCAGTAATCAATGTTCTAGTATTATTATAGATGTTCTATAATTAATAATTCCCCTCAAAACGCACCAGAATCTCTCATTTTCGACAAAATATCCCGTCGTGACCTAGCCTTGATAAGGGCTTTGTATCTAGAACGACAAACTGTATTTCCCCACTGTACTTGCATAATTAACATTTATTCTCAATTATTTTGTGAACATGTGTTTCAGGTATGAAATCAGTGCTTTAGTATTTTTTAGGGCTACCCTTTTTAGAGAAAGATTATATAACAAAAAAACCAACAAATTTGGTCACACTGCCCTGGTGGTCCTGTTGTCCCACTGCCTGGATCCAGTTCCGACTAGTCTAGGTATAAAAACACAAACAACACCCTGTTGTGGTCAGGTGCAGTGGTTGTGCAAATGCAGAAAAAGTCTGACAGATTGAACAAGACGTTTTGCCTGAGTTGAACTTAGTGAACTCACTAGTGGAATCAGGAACATAGGCCTGGTGAAATTGGAGACCCTAATTTAGGTGATTTAACTAAGATTTTTTTATATATGATGACATTATATCAGACGTGTTAACCAATGAATGAAGTTGGTAGAGCGCCTTGCCAAGGCTACAGCAAGCTGACCATCTTGCGTGACTCAAATACCAGTTTTCTGATTGGTATCCGTATTTTTAAGTGACCCTTGGCAGGTATTTTATTGTACTCTCTATTGATACTGCAAATACTCTTTATAACTTCTTTTGGGTCGTAAGCTGCTGACTTCCGCATTACACGTTGAGAGCAATTTGAGTGTCGATCTCCAAGTCGAGAATCGTTTTTTTAAAATTTGATCGTGGTTTAGCTGACGAAGGCTTCAGTTTATTATTTGAGATAGGCGCGTTATTTGAGAATAAGAGCTACTAAGTGAGGGCGTAGGAAAGAGAGAAGTGGTATGATGGGTTTTTTGAAAATCCGAAAGCAATGAAAACTCCTGAAAACCGGTATGGATTGGGCTAAAATACCCAAAACATTTGTTGAATAATAAATAAAAAAACAGCATAATCAGATGTTTTTGGGCGTCACAAAAATTCGTCAAATGAGGAGACAACACATAAGAATCACAACAGCCCGGGGAGAGAAGATAGCTACAGGAGATACTACACTAAATGTTCCTCTGCGTGGAAACGAAAATTCGATTCATCTCAAACTTTGGAATTGGCCTTTTAGGTGAATATCTTAGAAATTTTAGAGTGGACTATTTTTAATAAATACACAAACAATTTATTTCAAAAATCTCTGATTCAGGCTTTAGTCCCTCTACATATGCACCTTAAAGCCACCTGAACACTCTACATGTACCCTTAAGCACATGGCCAACATACACACACACACAACCACAACACCACACACGTGGGCAGGCACACACCACCCACACCCGCACATGCAAACATCCATTATCCCTTATACCCCAAACCCCAACTAATATTGAGTGCTTCAAAATAGGTAATCAAACGAGCCATCCATTGCTGTCATGCAGGTACACATGCGCCTTGTCACGCTGTGGCTTATAATCTGTAGAATACCAGTATAGTACTAGCCCAACAGGTATCCTCACCGAAACTATTTGGTTTGCTCTGAATAGTAATCGTTTTCCAACATTTTCATATTTGGGTTTCCGTCAATCATTGGTGCGATGTTCTAGGTAGTATTATGCACGGTCCTTTATATAATATCCCGCTCAAAACGCACCCGAACCTCTACATTTTCTACAACTAGATCCACCGTGATGGGTCAGTGATCTCTTACGTTCATTGTCCACCATTTTTGAGATATCGATACTGGCGTGCATGCTACTGGGACTCAACTGCATCTGAATCATTCTGCGTTCTTTGATACCAGTTTCGATTGGTTCTGTAATTTTAGTGACCCTTGGAAAGGTATGTTATTGCACCCTCTATGATACTCAAATCTCAGATTTACATTTGGGGTCCATGAATGAGCTGATGAACGGTTCCGCATATCTTGAGAGCAATGAGTGTGGCGTCCCCCCCCCCTTCCAACTACTAAAATAAAATCGAGGGTAGAGGCGGCAGGAACAGGGAGGGAGGGGAAAGGACGTGGTATTCCCTGGGCAATAAGAACTCGCTAGGATGGAATCAAGAGTGCACATTTTCCTCTCTCCTTCTCTCCTCTCTCAAATTCTCCTTTCTCCTCCTTTCCCTCGATTCTCCAAGATCTCTGTATCTCTCTCATCAATCTCTCCCTTTCCCTGTTTCCACCTCCTAATGCCCCCTCCCTTCTCTCCCCTTGCTCCAATTCTCTCTCTCTCCCTCCCTCCCTCCCTTCCCTCCTCCCCCTCTCTCTCTCGCCTCCCTCTCCTATCACTTTCTCTCTCTCCCTCCCTTCCGGCTCTTTTCCTTCTCTCCCTCCCACTCGCCCTCTCTCATTTTCCTCTCTTCTTCTTCTCTTTTTCTCTCCTCTCTCTTAGCTATAACATTAACCATTGAAAATGTATGCATATGATCTCATCTGGGTGTTATCAGAACCGGATTACCCTCAAAACTTGCTATTTTTTCCAAAATGTTTGCCATTTTATATTATTCCTTTCCAGCCTTTTCTTTTTGTATTTTAGCCTAAAAAAACAAAACTTTTTAACACTTTTTCATCGCTTTTCAGGTTCCCCAAACCCAATCACAGCTTTTTTCCTTTTCCTTGCCTCTTTTCCTCTCAATCTCAAATAGCCACCATCTCTTACCTCTCAATAAACCAGCATCAAACACATGAACCAAATGTAATCATTCGTATTTCACGTATGTAGAGGGTGTAATAAATCCGCTTAAAAACAGTTATTAAATATAAAATAAGGTTACAAGGTTTGCTAGGGAATCAATCAGAAACTGTATGAAGTAATGGTACGGCTGATCAAGCAACGCAGTGTGTCTAGAGCGTGAACTCTTGTCATCTCTATCAAAGAAAACACGGTTTGCCATCCAGCGATCCTTTTTTAGCTTTTTGGGATATTTTCACTACTTCGATATGTCGAACCGGGTATTCCCACCTTTCTGTTCAGACCTGGTGTTTATGAAGAGGAAATTAAAGAAAATGTACATAATACAGGGCATTTACACTCCTCACTCCATACTGAACATCAGCAGCTACTTCACGACCCAAATGTACATCATGATGATGTTGCAGTATCATAGAGGGTGTCAATCACGCACGCCTCCCAGGGAAAACAATTGACCAATCAGGAACTGGTATGAAGCAGTGTGGTCTCCAGGAGCCTAATTCATGTCGATATCTCAAAAACCACGGGTAACTGTGGGTAGTGCACGTAACAAGCACTACTCCCACTAGAGTATTTTTCGGATATATGAATATTGTAGTGTTTTCTGAGAGTGAAATTATGTAAAA
Organism: Ophioderma brevispina; assembly: GCA_023653785.1. Lineage (NCBI taxonomy): Eukaryota > Metazoa > Echinodermata > Ophiuroidea > Amphilepidida > Ophiodermatidae > Ophioderma > Ophioderma brevispina. The sequence goes on along the minus strand of JAMKCH010082601.1, from coordinate 13,574 downwards.
GGAAATTTACATAATACTAGAACATAGACACGGATGACTGAACCCAAATATGAACGTCGAAGACTTTACTATTAGTGAAACAAATAAGTTCTGTGCAAGGATACATGGTTGATTGTATTCATTGTACCGTATTCTTCAGAGTATAAGTCCCCGAGATGTATAAGGCGCAATGTTTAATGCATGTAGCACTAGTACTTGCTTGCTTGTTTTGAATAAATGGATGATTATGTGGGGGTGTGCTTGGTGTGTGACTGGTTGGGGAAGATAGGAAGAGAGGACAGACGCGGGAAGTAGGGGAGGAGGGGAAGGGTGAAGATGTCAAAACATTCAAAGATGACCCATGGTCAACCATGCCCATGGTCACAGTGGTGCCCTTTTTCAAAAAATATGTAAATTAAAATTAATCATAGAGTTTTTTTTTACTTTTTTTAATTTCAATGTTAAGTTTGATCATTGACAATTTGACCATGGTCACTTCGGGTTTTTTTGACCCAGGATTGACCGGGGCGTGCCGTATGTTTCAAAACATGTAACCATGGTCACACTATGTCATATGCTCATGTTTAACCATGGTTTACGCAGGTCCCACAATTTTCCATGACCAATCATAGATATACTTCGTACCCGGGCTGAACTAAGGAGTTGGATGTCATAGCTTTCGCCAACTATTTGTGGATGCGTATGCGCGCACCGCCGACTTGTGCGCTCGCGATTACAGCTGCGGTTTACTGCGATTTGCACATTTATACCTGCGTGAATGCTATGACGTCACTCCTTAGTTCAGGCTGGACGAAAGATAACAATGGGCCATTCTTTTTTTCAAAACATGGTGCTATCGATACAACTCATGCTCCTGGGCGTCCTGCAGCAGATCGACTTGCGTATACTTGATAACCATTCCTGATTGTTTCCGTCATTTTTAGTGAGCCTTGGAAGGTCTGTTATTGCAACCCTCTATTAGTAGAAACTCCTGTGATTTACTTTTTGTCGTGGAGTTAGCTGATGATTCCTCATAGCTTTTGAAGAGTCGATTCGAGTGTCGATTCGCCAAATGGAGACTACTTATTAAATTTGGATCGTGGATTGCTGACGATGCGTAGTTTATTTGAAGCATGAGTGAGTTTTTTTTAGAATAAGACTATAAGTGAGGACGGGAGGAAACAAGTGGTGGTGAGTGGGGTGTTTTGGAAAAATCCTGAAGCAATGAATGAATACGTGGGACTTATAGCGCCTTCCGTAAAAACCTCAAGGCGCTGTAAAACATAAAAGATACAGATATAAAAAAGAATGATTAAAAACCTCATGGCCTTTGACCAGCAAATCAGTAATATACCGGCAGGATTAAAAATACCAACCTATGAAAAAGTTTTGAAATTGCACGTCACCACATATCATAAATTTCACACAGCAAGCTACTTTTCATAGCAACATGGCAGAAAATGTATCTCATTGGCCCATCTCAGATTATGACCAAACATTACATCTAACAGGAGTGCATTGAAGCAGGGTGGCGTTTTGTAGTCCTTTTTTGAAGGTTTTTATTTCGATACGCACGAAGCTTGGCTACGGCAACTTTTCCACACCTTTGGTGCAGCTGCAGAAACACCTTTCACCATAGAATTTGGTTTTAACACATCTTTGGTGAACGTGTGCGCAAGAGTTTACTTTCTGAGCCGATCTACAGGGCCCCCATTGGCTTATACACCTCAATAAGCTCACTTATATACTCCGTAGCTAAACCCGTGAAGGTCCCTCTATGTGAGCACTGCGATTCTTATAACCATGCGCTGTTGTACGGAAGCCAATGGAGTCCCTAAGCACAGGCTTCATAATCTCATCACGTGCTACATTTTATAACAAGACGGGCTGCAGTATTCTGCATTCTCTGTAACTTTCTGCGATTTCATTGTTCTTTTGAAGTCCGATACAAGCATTGCACGAGTCCAATCGCGAGTTATCAATGCATGACCATCTCATCCACATAAGACTTGTCCAGAGTACCGACGCGTGTTTCCGATACGGTCGAATGCAAGTTGCTGCCCGGCCGACACTCTTTACATGTGCTTTCATATCCACATAAATGCCCTCGCAGTGATGACGCCTATGATTCCTTGCGACCCTGACACCAATCACATTTTCGGGGACAAAGTATCAAGATGTGTGATGTAAATAGGTGGGATGGAAGGATGGTGTTTTCACAAATTTTTGAAGTCTATCGATGTGAACTAAAAAAAGCCGGGGGGGGGAGTCTGGAGTTATATGAATCTGATCACCAGGACGAGGGGACCATTTGCGTACAAGGAGTACGATCGATAGTCCGTATTAATAAGTCGAAGACCAAAGTTCTATTTCGTGGATATTGCACTAAATCGAATCTCCGTGATGAAGAGCTATACAACTGCGTATCATCGGCATATGTCATGAACTTGAATTCCCATGGGATTGATCATATCACCATGGGGGGCTGAGACAAGCCGTGAATATAAGGGGACCATTTACGGAACCTTGAGGGACCCTCATAGATCGAAATTGTCCCGAAATTTCTCCATTGATACAACCGACTGAATCTGCCTTGTATATCGGCTCAACCATTCAGCGCAATTCGCGGTTATGCGTAGCGTTCACAGCAGGCGTTTAAGTAAAGCTGGATGGGAAAGCGTATCAAACGCTGCGGAGAATCAAGAGTACAAGAACAGCTTCAGATGTTGATCAGCGGCACTGAGAATGTCATATGAATTCTGACGAGAGCAGTCCCTGTGGAATGGAACTTTCCGGTAGCAGACTGATTAGGAGCGTAGAGATTATTGGCAACACGATAGTCCACGATGCTGGGCTGCAGAGAACGCGGTTCAATGTGTTTTGAAAAGGACTTCAGGTTCGAAATAGGCCGATCCTTTTTTCAGCACATTTCGGTCAGAGTTCGTCTTCTTGATGAGCGGTGTCACTTGTGCCATCTTCAGCGATTGGTAGAAATACTCCCGCCAAGAGTGATGAATTAACGATGTTGTCAAACTGCGGCACAACAGTGGATTTGGCAAACCCTCATTTAAAGACTGTTTGGAATTGGATCTATAGGGCAGGACTTTGTTGATGACTTCATCACAATCTGGCGGACTCCCCCATCTGATACCGCATGAAAAGTAGAAAACTCACTTTCACACATATCAGTAAGATCAACAGATAGTTTCAGTGGATGATGTTGTCAAGCGTGCCAACAGTCTTTTGACTTTGCTCTTGAAGAATTCTCCAAATCACTCCGCCCCGAGATCTTTTGTAGCATGAAATAAGGAAAGCAAATTCAATGTTGAGTCTTACTCAATTTTGTTGAAATCTTGACATTTGGCGTTCATCCATCACTGATATGCGCACGGTAGTACTCACATTTAGCTTGTTCCGTTTTTCTGCAGAACAAATGATGTAAAAACTATTTTCTTTACATGTTCATATACAACTGATGTTTACTTTCAAACCAGTCTTTAACCTTTCGCTCACATTTACGTTTTTCACGCTTACATAATCGTAGCTCAGAATTCAACAAGGCGCGTTTGTCGTGCACAATTGGTCCGGTTCTCCACAGGAGCATGTGCATCAAGCAATGCTAAGTATCACATTTATTCATATTGGTCCCCGCATGGACGCATCTACACGGCCTGATCAGTGCTGTTTCAAACGTAGAGTTGAAAACGTAATTCGTTATGAAATGATCCAGATTAATCCTGCTAGTTCGCACACCTTCACTTTTACGGGAGCAGGTTTCTGAACATCAACAAGACATTTCCACTGGTTTGTGATCCGACGGAAGTCCGTTCAGACTGTCACATGCAGAGATAGCTATTAGAATATGCGATGACTATGCCACCATCCAATGGTGGTGTCCCATCCCTTATAGTTTGCTTCGTGGACATATGTGACAGTCCCCATAATCTGAAAAATCAAAAAACGCAATAGACATCACGATCCGATGAATCATCAAGATGAAAGTTCATTAGTAATTGTCCCATTTAGTTATGGTAAAAGTCTCCAAGAGCTGGACAACTCAGTCATCGAACATTTTCACCCTGAAAAGGGGGGGGTTTACTTTTCTGTCGATGGCGGAGGTCGATAGACGATGACTAATCGGAGAGCCTACCATGCATCGAAGATTATTCGAATGACTGAAAGGTTTGAACTTCGTTTAGTCTAACATTGACTCCTCTATGGCAATCAAGCAAACCCCACCACCCCTGCGGTCTCGCGATGGTTACGAGGAGATGATAGAGTGCTGATAAAAGGAGAGGAGGGGAGATGAATGCCGATGGGCTGAAGAGAGGGAGCAGAGAGGTAGGGAGAGGATACAGGGGTGGGGGAGAGAGGAAAGTTAGAGGGAAGGGAGAGAGGTGAAAAGAGAGGGAGAGAGGCAGGGAAATAGTGAGGAGAGGGCAGGATAGAGAAAAGGTTGACGAAGAGAAGGAGAGCGGAGGGAAGATGCGAAATATGGAGAGTTGTTAAAGATAGTGGATGGGAGGGACGGGAGCTATCCTTGGATAGCAGGGAGACGACGCGGAGTGAAAAAGGAAGAAAGAGAGAGAATGGGCGGTAGGAGGGAGACAGAGGGGAGGGGGAGTTAGAGATAAGTAGGAGGGAGAGGCGAGGTAGACGGAGAGGGAAAGGGTCAGGGGAGGGAAAGGTTCCGGCATGGGGAGGTTGAAGTGGGATGGAAGGAAGGGTTTAAAAAGAGAGGAGGTATTTCAATAAGAGGGAGGGATGGAAAGGAAGAGAGAGTTGAGTTGTACACATACACACACAACATACCTACAGCACTCCGCAGGGCGTATTCCTAAGTGGGGTCCAGAGTACCTTAGACCTACCTATTTGTCAATCATGCATGTGTGATCAGGCCTCCTCATGGGGTCCCCTCCCACACTACCTGCGGACCTGGCGTCATGGCAAGAACCTCATCATTGACTTTCAAGAGCTATCAAGGCCTCCCATCACTACCCCTGCGAACCAGAGTCCCTTTATGGGTATAATCCTAAACCCAGTTATAAACTCGTTTCGTTGACACCCCCCCTGCCGGGACACAGGTTTTTTGGTTCCATTTTGAAGCTGTAACCTTGTAAGATTTAGAATCTGACGTTTATTCCAAGCATAAAAAGGTCCCAAAGTGGTGGGAAACAGCACTTTTTACCATTTCATAGACGTTTTTCAATGAAAATACCCCAAATCCATTTTTACATAAAATTGTCAATTTACACACAGAAATATGGAATTTGGTGTCAAAACAGCAAATTTGTGCTGTCACACTAATTGTACAGAAATATTTCATAGTATCTAATTTTTTAATTTAAAAACCAAAAAATGTCAATTTTGCTTGGTCCAAAAAGCCAATTTGGTGACATTTTTAGGGCAAACTTTACATGTTTATTGTATTTATAATTTCGCACATTCAAATGCCGACATAGATTTTATGAATCATATGAAGCTCCTAACACAGTAATTTGGAAATCTGCGTGAATCAGCCTTGTGCACAAAATGTCCAAAAGTAGTGTCAAAAGCTTTTTTACATTTCCAGGAGCATTTTTTCAAAGGAAAATACCAAATCATTTTTAGCATAACCCAAGTGTTTCTCAACATCGAGCTTGATTCTGGTGTCCAAAATGAAGCAAATTCATACATAACCCCAGTATGTGCTAATCTTGCCATTTTTTTATAATATTTTGGTGTTTTTTTGGCCAAATGTCAAAATTTTCCCACAAAACCCATTTTTTGACATTTTTAGGGGAAATCTTGCATTATTATTTTATTTATCTAATGTCGCCAATTCAAATGTTACCACAGTTTTTTGATGTCCTATTAAGCTCTGCCACTGTAAATTTGGAATCCCTTGCCGCATGGGCACAAATATTTCCAAAAGTAGTGTAAAATAAACTTTTTAGCCATTTAATGGCTTTTTTCAAAGAATACCCAATCAATTTTTGAGCATAAAACAAGTATTTCTCAACATATAGACTGATTCCGGTATCAAATGAAGCAAATTACATGCTTAAACCAATGCGTGCTAAACATGTGCCTATTTTTTAAAAAAAAATTGGTGTTTTGGCCAAAATGTCAAATTTTGCCCAAAAAAACCTTTTTTGAACATTTTTAAAAAAAAAAAAAAAAAAAAAAATTTTGCATTATATTTTATTTTTATGTCCATTCAATGTTAAGCACAGGTGTTTTGATGTCCATATGAAATCTCTGACACAGTAAATTTTGGAATCCGCTTGCCATGGGCACAAGAAGATGTTCCAAAAGAGTTGGTAACATAAAATGTTTTGCCTTTAATGGATTTTTTCAAAGAAAATACCCAAAATCAATTTTGTGAGCATAAACAAGCATTTCAAACATAGAACTGATTCTGGTGTCAAATGAAAACTTTAATTCCCCCTGCCTAACCAAACTGTGTGCAAGTCTAAGCATTTGGCTGATTTTCATTAACTTTTGGTGTTTTTGGCCTAAATATCCAATTATGCCCATATTTAGGCAAGAATTATTACTGATTATTGTATTTATACTTTGCACATTCAATTGCTGACATCGCTTTTATGGCTCATACACCGAGCAACGTTTAAGTTTCACATTTGTTTAAAAGCTTTAAACAAGTTGTTTCATCAACTTGTTCAGTTCCAACGTTAAACAACCTTGTTTAAACTATAAACGTCAGTTTAACCCTAATCCTGACGTCGGGAGGAACTGAAGGAGTGAGGGAAGAGGGGACAAGAAAAGTCGCAAATTCGGGGGGGAATTCGAACCCAGGGCCCACCCCCATGACCCGGGATTCACGCACGGCGGTGTCACTGGCCCGGCCACCGATTTCGTGCCCAATGATCTTGGTTTGAGTGACGTCACGCTACTTCTGGACTTAGTGCATTTTTCTCAATTACACAATGATGTTTGGTGAGATTTAGCGTGCTAGTGTTTAGAGGGGTAGGGGGGGAGAGGGTAGGCTATGTTCCTGATTTTTGCTCTACTCATGTTCTCTATCTTAATATGAGAGCCTCATCATCAATGTCTGTTGGAACATTCTTCCGGTTTAGATGCTAGCACGCGAAAATAATGCCTCAGTACACGCTTATTCTACTGTGCTATATTTGATGGTTAACCATTACACCCCACGGTAGTTTTTTTTCTCTGTAACTTAGAGAAGAATGGGATTTGAAAGCTAATTTCAGGAAGACAATAGGGCAAATAGGGTTTTTTTTATTCATCTAGTATCAATTGATAATACTTACGGGTAAATTCAGGGGGGTCCAAAGACGATCGTAACAAGTACCTTTAACTTTTTTTTACTACTTTTGTAAGAACAAAGTAGTGGTAAACTCATCATTTCATAGATTTTTTTTTTTTTCAAAAATACACCAAATTCATTTTTAGAACCATAAAAAAGAAAAGCATTTCTCCAATACATAACATCTACTTTGGTGTCAAATGAAAGCAGACTGCACTGCTTAAAAACCAAATAAGCTAAGCATGTGCCTATTCTCGTTAGCTTTTGATGTTTTGGCCAAAATTTTGTCCAAATGTCAATTTTTTGACATTTTAGGGAACAATTAGTATTGTATTTTGAATTTTGGTGCCTTCACAATGCCACACAGATTTTAAGATATCATATTAAGCTCTGCTCACGTACCAAGAAATTGGAAACCATTTGTTGCTAGCACAAAAGAGTCCCTAAAAGTAGTATAATAAACGTTTTGCCATTTCATAGATTTTGACCACAGCATTCACACATAGAAACATGAATTTTGTTGTCTAACTGCAAACAATTACTTTGCTCAACCAAATTAATGTGTTAATTTTGAGGGTGTTTGGATCAACAATTTTCACAAAATTTTGCCAAAGGCAATTGTTGTACAATTCTTTTGGGAACAAAGTTTTCAATCATTATTGATATAATGATTATTTATTTGCAAATGCTGACAAACTATTTTATTATTCCATTATATCAAAGGTCTAGCACAGAAAATTGGACACTCTGCCTTAAACTAAGCACAAAAAGACATCCAAAAGTATGTAAAGAACATTTGTTTCAATTCCGGTACAGCATTTTTGTTTCAAAGCAAACGCCCCAAAACTCAGGTTTTGGATATAAAAACCTTGTAATCACTTTACACACAGAATGTAGCTTTTGGTATCAAATTAAATTCAAGTACATTTAAATTGCTAGGCCAAATAGTGCCAAGGATATCGGGTGCTGGTCTCGTGGTTGGAGACCTATGCCCTTTGGAACTAGGTCCATGGCGTTTCAAATTATAGGAGCTATAAATAAACCCGAATATACTGTCCTCTAACTCTTCATAGTTGCTTTGATATGGCCCGGCTAGAAATGACACCATTAAATCTCAGTTCCCGTGTATTTTGGTCATTTACTGTGGATGTTCATATTGGGGTCATTTGGGGCAATTCCGTGACCATGAGAGCAGAGTACTCATTTCTCATGATTTTGTCTTCTATGAAGGTTATGAACACAGAATTTAGTGGGGGTTGCCCCTCGCGAAAGTGTAGGTGGAATCCAGGAGGGGGATAAAATTCAAAGGGGTCGAAATGAAAATGCTTGAATTGGCTGTAAAAGGTAACCAAAGTGTTCTTCTTGTTACAAAGAATTAAAAAAGGTATAGTTTGTACTACTTACAAGGCTGGTTAACGACTGGTATAAAGCAAAATTCGTCAAATGTCAACGGTCATCATCAAGGTTAAAAAAACCTTTAATATTGCCAAAAAGAAAAACAAAAGCAGACCGAATTTTTATTAAAAATGTTATCAAGTTATTAACCATTTCACTAGGTTGCAGCAAAGTATTAACCCTCTCATTTTTTTTTATCGAGATAATGACAAACAAGGTCACCCCATTGACCTCAGTTGATCCTCCGAATTTTAAAATAGTTAACGGTGCAAAATGTTTTTGTTGCAATCATCAAGTCGGGGCCAACGTGATTTGGTTTTTTTATTGGAGGGAGGTCACATGGCGTCACGTGAGTAGCACTCAAAACTGGTGCTCGCAAAATTTTTTGATGTTTTGCACCGAAATTTCCTGCATTTCTGAGACAAAATATAACAAGATGACCGGCAAGGAAAACCCCCAAAAGCACGGTCGAGCTCCTTCTGTGTCGAACAACACCTTGAAAAAGAAAATGAAGAAATCCTGACCAACCTACAAAACATCTGCTTGATTCAAACGCAAAGCATACATGTACTAACTAACTGTCTACACCAAGTTGCTGTACACGCTACCGATGCTCCGTGCTAGTTCAGGCGCTAACATCGACGCACATGGACCGAGCGTCCGCAGTGGTTTTTTTCGACTTTGAACAGCGTCAGAAGCCCGATTTTTCCGAGGTTTTGGAGAAATGTAAGGAAGCTCATGACGCTCTGACTCTGATATCAAGGTTTGAAAGAGGAATTGGAAAGTGGTGAGAAAGAGCTGAAGGAGCGCTGAATTGAAGCTAGATGATTTGGTAAAACCGTAATCGGCGAAACACATCGTTATTTTTAACCTTCCTGAGGGCACAGAAGGGCCTAGCTGTTCTACGTTCATCCGGGTGTGCGCGTGATAAATGCAACATCGATGCAGCAATAGCATTCAAGGCTCATCGCATTGGCAAGCCTGTGCAAAAGCCACGTCCTATTCATCTTGGTTTTTCGTTTTTTCCTGAGAAAGAGACTGCTGCCGCAAAGCCCTTCTGATTTGTTCAGGCAGGAGAGTTTTTGTTCTGCCGAAGTTGTACGTCCGCAATGACTTTTGCCCAAATTGTTTCAGAAATTGGGCCGCAAATGAGAAGATCAGAAATCAAGCGACTGAGGGAGCAAGGTCATCAGGCATTCCTCATCTATCCAGCAACAGTGGTCAGATTCTTGATCTTCTGGTTAAATCAGAGATCCTTGAGGAATTTTCTACTTACTGATACTGAACTGATACATGATTTTGCTTCATGCTAATATACTATAACTCACACTGTGTCTTTTTGGTTTCCCAATACTGGATTCCTAACATTTGTGTGTGCACTGTCACAAATGTTTAAACCTTAATAGCTTAAAGTTGTTTAGTAGAACTTGTGATACTGAAACATAATGAAAATGTGTTTTTATTTACTTTGAAGCAATGATGAGATCTGGTGCCTTTGTTTAGACGCAGGGGCACTATTTTTGAAGCCTTTTGCTTCAGTTCAGTGGAAAATGCAACATGATTTAGAACCCAATGCAACGTCATGTGGGAATTCATTTTCTGCACGAGAATGTTTATAAACACCAATAATGGGCGTCTATTGAACTCATACTGGTCTATATAATAAAAATTTGTTGCTTCATTCAGTGGAAAATGCCCATATTATTAAGACCCAATGCTCGATCTGTGGGAATTTTTTTCTGCATGATAATGTTCCTCAACACCATCAATGAGTGACTATTGAACTCACACTTGTGATCTATACATAAAACGTTTTGCTTTATTTCAGTGGAACATGCAACATAATTAAAAACCCAATGCGACGATTCATGTGGAAGTTTTTTTTCTGCATGATCATGTTCATAAACACCATCAATGACTATTTGAAACTCATACTTAAAAAGTTTTTTTTTTTTTCATGGAAAAGCAACATGATTAAGAACCCCATTCTGTGGGAATTTTTTTTTCCTGCAAGATCAGTTCACAAACACCATCAATCATGCACGCGCTATTGAACTCCACTGTTGAGTCTACCGTACTTATAAAAAGTCTCACATGATCTCTACACACTGGAAAGGCTGTCTCCACGCGAGTGAATAGCGAGCTGGGTGAAGAACCTGAAAAAAAAAGAAAGTTGCACATCGTCCTTGCTCGACCCAAAACATTCACTCGGTTGCACGGTTTTATGGGATAGTCCCACGTCGCCTTTATAAAGTACTTTCCTGGTCAATATCCTGAAAAAATATCAGCTTGTGCAATTTGCATGAGATTTGGGCCCTTTTTCCTGAAATTAACTGTGATTAGAAGTAAAGAAACAAAGTATTCTAGGCAATTTTTGCGACCGTTATTGACGATACTGGTGGGTACACGTCGCAGCCTATACACCTTAAGCATAATACGGTATGCCACTTGCATTGCCATGTATAGACTACAGTGCTGTGCTCTAAAATGCTATGACTCCGTGGGAATACTAGTATATGGAGCGCTAATACCTTTAGTTCACTATAAACTTAGTATTTAATTCATGAGTCTTTTCGCTGGATCAGGTAGAAATGGATCACAATAGGCCCTAAGCTTGTGATTTTTACATTTATCACAAAACAGTCTCACTAGACTAACTATAAATCCCAAGGTCAAAGACCAACATTTCATTTCCTTCCACTTTTAATTTCCACGTTGATTTACCACAATGATTTTTTGCACCATAACTGACCCCATAGACTGCAGTGCATTATCTTTTCTTCAAAGCGATGACTTTATCCGCGGGCTAGGGGTGGGGGTGGTTTGTTTGGGTGGCCCATGGTCATTCCATGATTTTCTGAAAGTGACCCCTAAGGCTACAAGACCAATTTTCAGTGAAAATAAACCAACGGGAGTCAACGAAGCAGTTTTTGGTTAAATTATCTAGTTTTTCAGGGTTTTTTTTTATAAGAGGCCAATTTGCATAAAATTATACCCCTTTCGGGGACCTGTTCTCAATACGTGACTAAAATCCTTTAAATATCCAATATACCAAAAAAAAGACACTTTTGCTATATTTGCAAGAAAATTACAACACTCGGGGTTTTATTTTGCGATATTTTTAGGTTACATTTTCCTATTTTATCTATGACCCAGTCCACAATCAACAACTGAATTTGATCCCCCTAGAACTTATTGTGAATTTTATAACCCCTAGAGGTTGTCCACATTTGCACCTATTGTCGCTTTTTTTTTTGGAACGGGGCCTTGTCCCCGACCAAATAATTCAAGAACCCCCCAGGAATTTATTCCAAAATATTTTTTTAAATGAACGTGCATTCACCCAATCTCTTAAAGCCGTAAAAAGAGAGGTCAATTTCCAGAAAGAAAAGAATGCTAACTCTCGTCTACCTGAGCCATTTTTTTTGTAACACAATTTCTCTTGGGGACCGGGGCGGGGGGGGGGGTACCACCCCCCTATGTTTTTCCTTTTTACACATCCATTCCTATAAATTTGGTTACCACAGTAGAAAGCTTTGCATTTCTCTTTCCATTGGTATCAAAATAAGTAAGTACCAACATTCCCATTGCTGTCATAAGTTAATGAAAGAGTGAAAATACATGAATCAAGGGTGGAAAATTGATATTTTTCAATTTTACTCAAAACACACTACACGCCCTGTGTAAAAAAACCAGTATGCTTCCCATCATGTAAGCCCAAACCCCGTGGAAATTAAATACTCCGAACTTTTTTTCATGTTTTTTGGGATATGACGTCACTTTGAAGTAGTCCTAATGCTGACATATTTGGTACTCATTTTGCTATCAATGAACAGAAGTAGATGATAGCTATCCATTGTACCAAAATCAAGTGTCTGTGGTATCCGCCGTGCCATACTAGGCGTGGTGCTACTTCTCCCCCAACCCCAAAGTGGTACCCCCCCCCCTCCCCATCCATCACTTTTGGGAGCATACCAGTCAATTTCGGGCTCAGAAGGGGGAAATTGTAAAGCGGAAAATTTAAGTAGGATTATATATGTAATATATCTGTGAATACAGTAGTCAAGCACTTTACTCTTTACCATGGTTACTGCTGAATTTTGTGGGCCTGTGAGCTGAAAACCTGACATATGGCATTTTAAAGACTTTTAAAACATTTGATCTTATTTTGTTCGAACATACCCGCCCATACTCGAAATCAACCAATAATTGACTAGAAAGCCTGACAATGCGCGATTAATCGCCTAATTCCTGTCCCTTTTACGTAGTGGTTCCCCTATTCAGTTGTACCTGCACGATCGGGTTCTTGGGGTAAGAAGCAAAAAGTGCCGCCGTGCAACTTCCGGTTTTCCTCCGTTCGAGCGGCGACAGCCGATCCAGTGTGTAGAGATCAGCGAGTCTCACGTACATGTCAACGTACATGTAAACTTTTGACGTGATGGCGTTTTACATTTTGGTACTGTGTCAGCTTTGCAGGGTGATTTCTTTATATTGCCTCATTTTGTCTTCCCTACCACCCTCTCTTTTTCGTACTCTCCTCTTATCTATAGCGAACACCTATTTGATTCCTCTTGTTCTCTTTGCTCGAGGGTTTGTATTTATTTTTTATTATTTTTTGCTTGCCCTCGCATGTCGCACACCAAGTTTACATCAAAATATGGTGGTTGCAAATTATTCACATTTAGCATAATTTGTTGACGAACTCCGTGTATACCATTGGTTGAAACTGTGCATCAACCTAAAGTTCAACCTTCACTTGGTTTGTTTTACCTGCAAATGTTTTTTCATCTGTGTTTGATATGTGTGTTCTGTTGTTTGTCCTTTTGTGCGTATACACATCATGGACACACATAACATTTTCAGGGGGGGGGGCACTGTTTTCTTCTACCTTGGTCCTGTTTGGCTTAATAAATAGAGAATGGTGATTGCT
>JAMKCH010082600.1:0-13378 GCA_023653785.1 Ophioderma brevispina | reverse complement strand
GCCCCCCTCAAAGGTGGTATGAGTTTTCATTTGAAAATTCCCTCGAAAAAGTGGTTTTCCTTCGGGGGGGGGGTTTCCATGTAATCCCCCCCCCGTTAGGCACCAACGTGAGTGAAAACACCTAGCACTTAAGCAATATTATGCACATTGTTTTGGCAAGGGCGCCCAATTTTTCAAAATTTTGAGATTTTTACAACGGTTGCATTGGTTAACTTTCAGTAAACTATACATGTGATGGTTTAAGCTCGAAAATGTCTATGTGTCACAAACGAGGAGTGTGTACTGAAACTTATTATCGGGGATCCCCGATAATAATTCAACGCTGCCGGAAACGCCTTCCATGTGAACTAGCGGAAAGGTGAGCGCCAGTACGTGTCCTAGCTCATCCATTTAGTTGTTTTAAAATGTTTCGGGCAAGTCAAGTTGAGGTTATTGTTCTTCTCGAGGTGTCACTATTTCATCATTGACGGACAATAACGTAGTCATTTCCAGCTCCTGCCGTGAAGTCCATCTGTGAACCCAATTCTAATTACAAAATCGCGTTTTTGGCTAAATACGCATTTTTTAGCATTCCCTCGGTCGCAGAAGTATAGTTTCCTCTAGAACAATTTTACCACGTAACGGTGCCAAATATCAAATTTTTGGAAATTGGGGGCGCTCTTCAAAATGTGCCAATATTGCTTTAAGTGTTCACAGCCTTGTATAGTCATCAACTCTTCCAAGATGGGAAGTTCCCCCAGGCCATGGATTTATCAAAGGGGGAAAAGGTCACTTTTTACTGTATTTTTTTGATAAAAATATCCACAATCTAGAGAAATTTTTTGACAAAGCCCCCTTTTTGGTGATCCAAAAAGGTCCGGGTAATGTCCACTTTCATCAAACTTGTACTACTCTTTGGACAGTTCTGCACCCACCCCAAAAAAAAAAAAATGCGTACGGCTCTGAATAGGGGTCTACAGTATTACATAATCGTCACCTCCGAAAATGGGAGTGTGTCCCTTCCCTTCCCCACCATGTTCCCTTCCATCCCGATCCCGTCTCCTTCCTCTTCCAATTCCAAAGCCCGCGCTTATTTCTGGGAGACGCGCTGGTGATAAACGAGCTGTCGCTAAATAGCGGGTGCAGAGGGAAAACAAACAGACGAGTCTATTGGCATATCGTAATGCGAATTAGTGTGGGTTGCCAAGTAATTCGCATTATCATAATGTGAATTAGAACGGTTGCCAGCTTATTCGCATTATCGTACTGTGAATTGGAACGGGTTGTGGCCAGCTTATCGTACTACGGATAATGCGAAAATTAGATAGGGTTGCCAGCTTATCGATGACGCATCATGAGATTTAGATATAGTTGCCATAGCTTAGTCGCATTAAAAAATCGTAATGCTAATTAGAGATATTAGTTATATCCGTAAATGCGAATTAGCATCGGTTGCGGGTATTACCATTATGGTAATGCGACGGATCGGGGTCACGTACCCAACCCGTGAATATCTGAAGCTATTGAGTGAGGTTATGTAATGCGGGAAGAATGAGGGCCGGTCTGCACGTTTGGACACGGAGTGAGTGTGTGCGTGCAATGTGTGCTTCGTGAGCAGGATGTTGTGTGTGTGTGTTGTTGGGGGGTGGTCGTCCCTGTTGTGGGGTGTGGAACGGGGGTGATTTGACATTGTTGTGGGCTTTAAATTCTATTGTGCGGGATTATTCAATGAAATCTATGAGCTAATTTATCACATTGGCTAGGAATTTCAGGGATTGTGGCCCATTGAGATGGGTGCCCGAGTGGGGAGGAAAGAAGATTTCCCCATGTTTTTCCGTGCCCCCTCACCAGTCCCCCCCCCCCCCCCCCCACGGCTAGAAGAAAAAATGACGGATTTTTGGCAAACAAAAATCTCACCAAAATTTGGGCAAATATCAGCGAGTGTTTGGGGCCAAATTGTTTAAATTTTAAAAGTTTTCCGCCCACCAAAAAATAAAACTTTTCCCCGTTGTCACTCAGAAAAGTCTGGGAAGGGCGACAGCTTGGAATTGGAAATTGATATATGTATTGGTTAAAAGTGTTACGATTACGCGGGTCTCAAGGGTATTTTAGCCCTCAACAAATCATGGGCCTGGTGCCCAGCACCCAAGGGCCCCCAGCCTAAAATAGGCTTATCTCAGACCTATGTTAGCTTATGTTGCACTTTCATATTTTTCTGGAAAGTATCTGAGGGCGCATGCGAAGCTCGAGCGGCCCGCCGCAGGTGTTGGATAGGTTATCAGTTTTACGTGAATACCTTAGAACAGTACTGGTTTTGTTAAAATTAAGCCCTTGCTGCAAATAGATAAAGAGCTTAAACGAGGAAATAATAGCAATGTTAATACCAATAACGTTGTTTTAGTGGTACAGGGGCGTCTGCGTTTAAAAAAAAATGGTAATCTGCAGTATGTAAACTACACTGAAGGTGGGACCACTCTGAATGGTTTCTTGGACTAGGCGTGGTGAAATTCTGGAAGGTAGAAGTTTAGATGGGGTCATTTTAGCTCACCTTGATCGTTAGGTATGGGTAAATGCGATGGTGGCCTATGGGAGTATGATTTTCCATATCCATGGGCACCCGACAATGATTGTGCCCCAGTAGTAGGACAGATTGACATTGTCGCACAAATTATGGTCCTGTCTTTACTATAACAGGCAGTACGCACGCCGGTTTCTTTTATATTGTAAAAAAAAAAAATTGGAAACACATACAAACGAAGGGCTCAGAAAGGCTGGCCAATCAATAAGAACCGCGCGGTTTCCGAGCAGATCCCCTAGGCAATTAATCACCCCAGAATCTTCGTTCCGCCCAGTCTCCTTCCTTCCGCCTGGTGGCCTTTGACTCCCTTTCCCCCCCTTCCCCCCCTTTTTTGTCTTCCTTCCTTGCTTGGCCTTCCTTATATTTTCCCCTTTCGGCTCATGGTACTTACTCCTCTCGATCCCCTCCTTTTCATCCCTTTCCCTCCCCTCGTTGTCCGGTCCCCGTCGTTTCAAGGCTCTACTGCTGTCTTTATCCGTTTCCCCCCTTCCCCCTAACTTTCCCTTGCTTTTTTTTATGCCCTCCGTCTGCCATTCTAAACCTCCTCCTCGGGGACCCGGGGAGTTGCTTCCCCATCAACGACGAGCGGTCGGGGGGACAGAAAACATCTCTCAGCTCGTAAATTCCTCACCTATACCCCCGCGTACCCATTGGCCACCGACGTGCGTCGACGGGCTGAAGGAATCCGCCTGCTTCTGGGCTATTTCTTTGCATTCTTCCTCTTTTCCCAAAGAATTCAGTCGCTTATGACACACCCCTCACCCGTTCCCCCCTCTACCACCATTTGGCTGGGGGTTCTTTTCCCCACACGTGTTTTTGCGAATGGGATTTTCCTACCTCCTGGGCTGGCGACACACCCCCCCCATTTCGAGAGTGACGTGGGACACACAAGGTATTGTGGATGTCGCTACACCCGGAAGGAATCCTCCTACGTTCAGCTTCTGACGCGCCACGACGAAGAGGGGGAAGGATGCTTCCTCAGGACCCCTCTTTTTAATTGGGCGGCCTGGAGGGTCGCCAGGATCCAGATGCTGATCGGCGCCTATCTTCACCCAACCCCATTAAGTTCGATCCTCTCTCTCATCTCCCCAGTTGACTTTCAATCGTTATTCTAACGCAAACTAATAGAAGGGAACGAGCTATCAGTTTCCTTTTTTTTAACGCCTCCCCCTGAGATGCATGGCGGGAGAAAATATGAATCTTAGAAACTAAAGCATTGTTTTGGGCTTTCTCCTTCATGTATTCTGTCCTACTTAATTTTTTTCATCGATGTCCTTTTCCTCTAATCGAACCCTAAGTCCAAGAAGGAACTGGATCTATTTCTACAACCCACCAGCCAAAATGGAGTTTCTTCCGCCTGATCGTAGACACCAGGGCGCCACCGGGGAATGGCATTATCACGGCGGGGCGGCCGAACACACACATCAGTATTTGCGACGAATAGTGGGTTTCACGTGGATAAAGCAGTACCCCGAGAAGCCAACCCACACGAACACCCACCTCAACCCGGACAAGGGGTTGGTTAGGGTCCCGAAAAAAGGATGGTGAGACAGGGTAGTGCCTACCTTCCACCTTGCCACCCTTATCCCTCCCCCATGCGTATCTGGTCGGTTGGCTGTTCTGACTATTACCCCCCTTTAGTTCCTTGTGGCCAGACTGCCCTCGGGGTAAATATTTTTCCTCCTACTTTTCTCCACACTCCCTTCCGTCCCCTCTTTGTCAGGGGGGACACGGCGCGACAGGAGGCCACAGCACCCCGGTTTCAAGCTACTCCCCATTTGACCCCTTTCGACAAAAAAGATCTACTTCTCTTTAGAGAAACGCCGCAACAAACAGACACCAGGGTGCTATATGAGAGGTGTAAGGTGCTGATGGTTGGTGCAGGTAATTGAGAATAAACACCGGGGGGTTATCCCTCCCGTGTGTAAAAACACTCTGTATTGATTGTGAAAGAAAAAAATGTTTTCTCCATCCGTTGTAAACACTCAACAAAATCATGGATCGTTCTGTATAGGATTGTATGCGTTTATCTTTTGGACTATCAACTTACCTTCTGGCGGCTTCTTCACCCACAATGATTGCATGCGAGTTATTTTAATTATTATACCTTTAATAACTCCATGATTTGCAGGGGGCATAACTTATAATAATGCCACACACCCTAAGTCCTATGGGTTAGGGGGTCAGGTAGGGTTATGATTAGGGGAAATCTCTTCTCAAGTTACTCAAATAAACTTAATTCAGCTATGCAGTAGTCATCCTTTCATGATTGACTTATGCATTTGTGTTGAGAGCAAAATGAGAGCATATGGAAAAATTAGCACACCTATAGCAGATTTATGTTTGGCGTTCTTGACACTTAAGAACTGAGAGCTGCATTTCTTTTCTTTTCTTGTGAAGTTTTAATCCACAGGCGTGTAGGTTTCCAGGCATGAAACTCAATTTATGCCTTGCTTGGTTCAAAATAAACGGAACACGGATACAAATTGCCTGAAAAAAATGGGAAATAATAAACATTTGAAGTGCGACTTCGACCTTGATTTGATTTATATTGTCTGTAAGCAAAATTTGGGCTTAGGCCTCATGACTCTTGATCTGCACCGCTTTTTGATGGTGAGTGATGTCGCTTTGTGGGTGGTGTTGGAAGTTGCTGTGGTGTCTCTGTATTTGTCTTGTTATTTGTGTTTGTGGGTTTGTTTTTTATAAAATCGCCTTCTGTGCCAACTTTCCCCAACCATCTTCAATCATTCTTTCTGCTCGCCACTGTAGTTGGTGCTGCACACGCAGTAGCGTGGGTTTTCGGTTTATGATTTTGGCCTATACTTTCGCTTTAGCCCAGAACCCCCCCCCTCTTCGCTTTCCCGTCCCGGCTCCGTTTTTTCTGCTTTCAGGAACGGAGCGTTCTCCGATATGTGCAGTACAACTTCCCCCGGCGCAGGGTATCAGATCTGGTCATAGTGTTCCCATCTTAACAGATTCCCTTTCTGAAAATGATGCTGGCTGTAGCTTTCTGTTGGGATTTGGCTAAACTATTTTTATTTGTTCCCATGAACACTGATATCTACGAGTAATCGTTTATGGACATAAAAGTCCCGGCTCTCAGACTTTTATTAGGAAACAAGCATTATAAAAATCATATTTGAAAATATGGGTTTTACGCTAAAGCCCTGCAGGGGCCTTGGGTCTCTACTACAAAATTTCCAGTACAAAACAGTTTGCAACAAAATGGACTGTGGAAAACATAGGGGTGAGGTTTGACTACACAAAATCGCTGATCGGGCTTTAAAGGGGCAGCAGTCGGACAAATTGAATCATTTTCGAGTATGGTCCCACACTATTCCCAAAACCAGTAAGGAAAACAATTTGAACAAAAGATCGAAGAGTGTTTCATTGAAGACCTTCACACACTAACTAAAAGGACTTGGGAAACAATTACTATAAGGACGGGAAACAATATCTAATGAAGGACTGGGAAACAATTACTAATGAAGGACTGGGAAACAATTACTAATGAAGGAATGGGACCAACAATTACCTAATTTTCTGATTCTCTTATGAATAATTTGTTAGATAGAAACAAGCATTTGCTTGCATGGACGGCATGACCATTGTACCTCCTTTCACTATCGGTCAAAGTATGTGCTGAACCTGCATCGTTTGTTGACCCTTACTTGGGGCTTAAGTATATTTCAAAGTAAAATTAATTTCAAGTAAAATGGTATTGTAAGAGGCTCATAGCTATAGGACGGTAAAGTGCAGTGAACTTTAAGAAGTGGTGACATCACGGCATTGTTTGACGTATTATTTTTGGCCTTAAATCCGATCCCTATATTTTTGATGGACTTAAACCAAACTTGAAGCTCCTAGGTGCAACATTTGTTGATGAGGTCAAAGGCAAGTACCAAGTTCAAAGGTTACGTGAGGTAAAGTTGTTAAGATCAAGTACAGACAGACCGGGGACGCAGGCTGAGGCGGACACAAGCGGTCCGAGGGCCGGCAATGTATTTTTCATACATGTATGTTGTAAAGTATATGCATAATAAAGGGTCCATTAGAAATCACCCACCTCCAGAGTAATTGTAAACGTGTATTTATCATGGTTCATTTTGTGCTTTAATCTCTGGGCCCAAAGTCAATGACATTTAGCTGGATATAGATTTATTATAACGGTGGGTTGTCTTGTGAAACAATTACTTGCATCTACCGTGATTTAAAATGTGATGCTTTCAGTCTCCAAAGTTTTTGCAAAAAAAAAATGGTGTCAGTCAATATTGCAGAGCAAGCAAAATTTTATGCCATGCTTTAAAATTTTTGTTAAGTGGATGATAAAAAAAGTCTTTGGCATGTTTAAATGATAAGTCTGCAGAAATGCTCTGAGACTGATGCTCAAACATTAATCAGGCTTTCTCTTTTGATACTTGTGTGATGGGTGGTGTATGAAACTGAGCACTTTTACTTTCAAAATGTTAGTCAGGAGACGTTGAGGGAAGAATGAAAGCTTGATGTGCATGGCTTAAAGCATTTGACAGCACAACCTAGTGGATGCACTTTTTGACTATGAAGTTGCATTGTGTAATATTACTGTTAAGCCATCTTTGCACGGCTTAGAAGTTTTGCATTTAGTTTTAAGCAGATTGGACATTTTCACGGGTTGATGAATTCGCGGTTCTGGTATATGAATCTATATAAAACATAGTTACACATGCTTATTCTTCACCAATTGTGTGGTTTTTTTAGCGGATGCCAGCTACTCCGGAAATCCGCACAAAAAAAAACCACCGCGAAATTTCAGCTTATACAGTACGATAGTATATTACACGCTTGCCAGGTACAGTGGTATGGCAGATAGATGGATCAAAGGTCACAAGGTACCCAACATGTTTAAAACTTTGCAATGCTTATGATTTTGACAACAGCCATGCTTTATCTTATGCTAATGAGTCAGAGGAGAGCAGAGCTTTTAATAGATTAGGGCAGGCGGGTTTCAACACAGAGATGTCAAATGATATTTGTGTCGTCAACACATTCCAGATTGGAATGTAGATACAGACCTTGTGCTAGCCCTATAGGGTGTGGCCGGGGAGTGATTGTGTGCCGCGGCCGGCATTCATTTATGATTTTAGTACACGGTCTTAAGTGAATATCTAATCATTAGACTCAGTCGAACGATGAAAAATAGACATATGAAAGACGTTGAGATTAATTAACGATAGTTGTGATTTCATAGACTGGTGAAGGAAAGATGGTAATTCTTACTTTGTTTGACCTCTTAATTCCCTAGTGTTTTATTTTAAATTTGCTTTAACCTCGTGTTTGCGTGCTCAGGGGTAAGAAAGTTATTTTTATTTAGGATCGCCTGTAGAATTCTTGTTTATGTTCCCACCTTTGTCAAATAAAATTTGACTAGTGTATTAAATTTTGTTTTATTTAGCAGAGGGGTTGAATTCGACGCGAGTCAGGGAGCGACTCACGCGGGGGAGGGACTCACGCAAATTACGACAGCGCGAGTCCAAGGGGACTAGAGGTGGATGTGAACCATCGTTCAGCTGATCACTCGTAAAATAATACCACTTACGATCACACGAACACCCCCGAGGTCAGAAGAAGAAGAAAAATCCCGAGTATTAAATCATCAATCCTAAGTTTGTAAAAACCGATGCGATGTTGGTAATGACATTAACTCGTACGAATTTTTTTAAGGCCATATATTCATTTTGTATGCATGACGTTGACGTTGAATCTGATCGGTTTTGATTCACCGCAACATAGGCGTATTTTCCAGAAGTACAGTGCAAGATTCAGCGTTTGTCGGTCCGGTACAGCAGTCCGTGGTGTACCCAAAAATTTACCCGGCATTCACGTATATTTAACCTAATAATCTTGTAAAATTGTAAGATTATGGTTAAATGGTGAATACTACATGCTAGAAGTAATTTCAATATTGGGGTGGGTATTATTAAAAATTTTGGTTCGAAAATGCATGGATACTGAGAGATAAAATATATTTCCTTGCCCCAAAAATGTGTATATCGGATCACAAGGTAATGTTAATGTTGTCAAACCAAGCACGGTGACATGCCCACGTGTATAAGTGATACGTGGTGCAGCTTACCGGCTTGTAAATACCTGAGTATTTGAATTTATTTTTAGGCGATTTTTTTAGTAATTTTTCTCGATCGCTCCAACATGCCGATGCGGAGGAAAAAACACCAAACAAGTGGCAAGAAGGCCCTTTTACAGTGGGAGGCAGATCTAAGAAATGCGTTTGAGTTTGTTTCGACGACGTTCTGGCGAAACGGCCATAAAGGAGTTATATTGTTTAGGTGTCAGGGAAAAATGGTGATAAGATTCATCAAAATAACGACTGGTAAGGAGCAGATTGACGCATAAAATATGGGAGTGAGGGGTATCTAACATATGCTTAAAACCTTAAGTTGTTGACACAATGTATTTGCCTTTTAAATATTTAATGTGTGTTGTTACATTTACTTGAATGTACCCTGTTATTAAATCTAAGTAAATCCGGCATCGTATAGCCTATCCATTTAACGAAGAACAATTTGTGGAGAAATTAGACCAGTTTGGGGACTCCTGCAAAATTGTACTACAGAATCCACATTTGCGCGAGTCCAATAGATCGCGACCAATTATGTTGCGCGAGTCCAACTTCGACTCGCAAGGACCTTTTACGAAATTCTACCCTGAAGCAGTCGATTTAAATTTGCATTTCAAAAAACTAAATAGGACAACATTGAGTTTTTTTCTAGAATTCAACCAAGGGATACTTGTACCCTTTGATATTGTGGAAAACTTGTAATGTGGATGTGTTAAAATGTATATATAAGTCACTGCACCTGATTTTAGGGGCCCCCCCAAACTATAAGCAAAAATTAGAGTGAATTAAAATTAAAAGTGTTGGTTAAAGAATTCTTAGTTGTATAGGAATTGTTGCTATATTGCTGAATTTAAGGAAAATAAATATTGAAAATAATTAATTGCCAATTAGTCGGTATTGATTCTACTTTTTAAATGGGAAGGCAATCAAATGCCCTTTTGATGTTTGTTGTTGTGCTTTTAATGCTTGATTGCATGATTTTGGAATGTTTTATTTACATGGTTCTTGAGGAAAGTGGGATCAAGGGGTTGGTGTTGTATTTTGTAAAATAATTTGATTTTGAGGTTGCTTGCTCGTGTTTGTAAAAAATTTTGAAGACAGGAACTCTTATTCCATGATAAATGGTACTAAATTGCACAATAAAAAGAGAGGGATGTGCAAATTTGAATCCTTGTGAAGTCCTATCGCGATTGTGGGAGTGCAAGATGTCATAAGTATAATAGCTGCCATTTGTCAGAAATTACCATCTATCAAAACTAGTATGCAAGTCTTGGTCATGGGCTCTTGAAATGGTTCTTAGGCAACACAGTCGCTAAAAGGGAAACCATTTCAAGAGCAATTGACTCAAGGACAGGAAATTGAAGTATCCAAAGAATGTCGGCACACAGAGTATTCACAGCTCTTGCAACTTATGGCGTTCTTGATTTAAATAACGATAATGTGCATGCAAGTGAAATTTTGAGGTTGGCCAATTTTGATTTTAAAAAGTGGATTATGACTGTATTTTGCTACCAGACATTTAGCATTTATTTTTGGGGAGGTGCGGAACATCAAAAAAGTGGACTTTTGTGGGCCGCCAGCTATAGCTGGCAGACCACTTAGCATCGTTGTGCGTGTGTATGTGTGGAGTTGTGTGTGGGTTGTTATGGGGGTGGTGGAGTGTGTATGTGTTGTGTCACCAAAGTGTTAAGTTTTTTTTAAATGACCTCAATTGAAAAGTTTAACTTCAATTGGAACCAAACTTCTGTCATAGGTGCCAAAATGGGATCCCTCATTATGTGATGAGGTCAAAGGTCGTTGAAAGGTCAAAGTTCATGTGAGGTCAAGTTGAAAAATGGGCTTAAAATTTAAAATTGATCTAACTTGAAAAATTGAAGTTCAATCGGCAACCAAACTTTTGTCATAGGTGCACCATGCGATCCCCTCCCTACTGTTGATGAGATAAATAGGTCATGTGCCAGGGTCAAAGGTCATGGGAGGCCCACAGCTTATATTCTTTGACTATAGCGCGCGCGAAGCCGAAGACACCGCGAAAATTATCGTTTGTGTAAACGTGGAATACCCCCATAAAATGTCCTTTTTTTGGACTTCTGATCACCTCATACCAATACATCATGAGACACCTATAACCAAAATGTGAGAACTTGTAAATTTTCTTTAAATTTTGGACCTTGTTACGGTCAAAAAAAAATCAGCAAAAAGTGGAACTTGTTCCCTTTTTGTGGGATTTGGGGGGGGGGGATGCAAGCGCCCCCTGCAACACCCCAATTAAAAAAATAGTGCTTTATATTTCTGGAATGGAAGTTCTGTGTCCTATGTAATCTGTCAATCAAACCTCAATGTTCTGATTTCTTTGAACATTCCTTTGGATATAGCTACATGTAATGCATGTAGCTTGCTGCTTTAATTTACCAAACCCACCATTGCGTCATGAGAAATCTCACAGAACAGCACCAATTGTGAATTGATGAAACGATGTAAGGCGCATTGGAAATGATGTGTTATTTTTGTCTGCAACCATCTATTATTGTTCTCTGTTCTCAGTTTCACATTGATTTGTTGTGTATAATTGTACAATGGATGTGTAAATTGTATAGCCTGGCAGTTCTAGCTATGTGGGTGTAATGGCAAATTTTAAATTGCAGCCCACTCCGTTTTTCTAACTTGGCACTTGTAAATTTTTGACTTGGATTTTAAAAAACAACAAATTAAAATGCAAAAAAGCATCATTTTGGCCATATAGTTGCAATTGTAATCAAAGGGTGGATGACCCGATTAAAGACCTCATGTGTAAAGTTTGGCACCGATATTTCAACCATTTTTTTGAGTGAGAGCTAAAATAATTGATTTTGTAACCCCATAGAGTACAATGTGTAGAATTGAATATAATTTTGTTAAACCAAATTAGGGCCACATTTTTGCTCATAACATCCAAACCAAACATCTTTTAAGCCCAATATTTCTCAGGTAAATGAGAAAGGTAGTAGCTTTCTTCTTTTCAAATAACCCAACCCCACTTTGATCTCTTCCTGTAAAATCTTGGGGTCTGGGACGAGTTATTATCGATCGGCACCTATTGCCGTTAATGTAAATACTGGGAAATAAAGGTCTTTCAGATTTTTTCTTACAAATTTGGGAATTTCCCTGAATACCCTGACCTGGCAAAAATAGATTGATATCCATACATAATAAGTAAAACTGTATCGCTTTATTGCCTCCTTGGTTCTGACTTTTGGGCATGGTACGCCATCTATTCTTAATTTGAAGGTGGGTTGGGTTAGCCAACAGTTGGGCTTCGTGCTTCTCGCACCACTGTGGTCCCAGGGTCGACCTTCGGTCGGGCCTACATTTCATGCCCGTTTGGGTCTCCAGTCCACACTCGACCTCGCAGGTTTTTTCCGGGAACTATCGGTTCCGGTTTTCTTTCCTGCTTCTAAAACTACTTGGCTTGTCTTCCAGCCATGTATGCTGATATAAGTGTGTAATAAACTTGATTGAAATAAACAATATCTTTGTACAACAATATGTTGGTGTGTGATTAAAGACGAATACCTCCTCCTCAATTAACAAGGGTCACTTTCGCCAAATCTTTATGCGCTGCTGTCGAGGCAAGGCCTTAAGGGGACAATAAAAAAGTATCATTGTAACAATGTAGAAGGAAATTGTACTTCATTTGGAGTAGTTTAAGTTATGTGTTTTCACCTTCTTCTTGGTCTCCCAATTTTCAGAAAGAGAAGGTGTACTCCAGGACAATGTAATTATAGAACAGGTAGGATATCAAATTGGCAGTAAAATTATACTGCTGAATAGTACACGTAATACTTGTCTAACTGTTTAAAGTAAACCTGAATCTTCTAAGTGCAATCACCATGCACAGGCCTTCCATTTTGAGGAGGACAAGCTCCAGAGCTCCTGCGAAGAGCTCCTTGTGAACTGTCAGGAGTGTTATTTTTAGCTCCCTTGCTGCTTTTTCAAAAT
This sequence comes from Ophioderma brevispina, assembly GCA_023653785.1. Classification (NCBI taxonomy): domain Eukaryota; kingdom Metazoa; phylum Echinodermata; class Ophiuroidea; order Amphilepidida; family Ophiodermatidae; genus Ophioderma; species Ophioderma brevispina. The sequence continues at coordinate 728 of JAMKCH010082600.1, read as the reverse complement.
GTATGTTATAAGGCAGGGAAATTAAAAGTCAAGCTCCTTATCGTACTCCTTAGTAAAAATAGGAGTGTGATTAACAGAGCTCCAACAATATCCTGAATCACTGTATAAAAGCCTTATAGCTTAAGGTAAGAGAAGATATAAGTAGCTTCCCACAATGCATTGCTTCCAATAGAGATTTTTGTACAGGTAGTCATGTGAATCATTAGAGATGAAATATTCTTAAAAAGCAAGTTTGTGATCAATGCTGTTAATTTAGCTATGTCTCACCACTAACGATTCAAATCAGTACCTGCACAAAACCTCCACTGGAAGCAATGCATTGTGGAAAGCTACTGATATCTTCTTGCTTAAAGGTGCTTGTTCCGATGACACGAAGGGACAAAATTGTTTTAGCACAATCTGGGATTGGTCATGCTTACCTAACACATGAATATTTACTTAGAAGTGAGCCAATTCCTTTATTAGATATTAGAAGCAAAAATGTTGATCAAAATTGCTGATAGAACAGTGTGAGATCATGGTGTGGTTGACCATATTTGGGGATGATTTTGTTCATACTATCAAAGGGAAACATTTTGGAGGCCTTTTATTTTTAGGTTGTCCAATGTAATTGGAAAGACCTTATGGCAGCATCTTATGGCAGTTTTCATCTCGATTGGTCGACCAATATTTTTTCGATGTTAGAACTTCATATCAGGTGTACGCATCAAGTTAGCGCCCTCTGCATG